>JASGCC010000057.1:346017-633348 GCA_030067915.1 Hydractinia echinata
AAGGAAGCAAAAAAAGTAAGATTTCTGAAAAATTCGTTATTTTATTTATTTTATTTTATTTTCTCTCTCTTCTCGCTTTAGTCTAAAATTGCCACACGATGGATTATTTATTAAATAACACAAAACACGCTTTAGATAAGTTTTTTCTTAACACATAACAAAATGGGGATGGCTTATCATTGAAACCGTTTTGGAAATCATCCCTTTTCTCAGCTGGAATTGCAGCAGTAAAATAATAGTAAAATATAGCAAAATAAACAAGTTTCAGTTTTTCATCCAAATCATTGTTAAATATTTTACCCTTTAAAACCATAACCCTTTCATATTTTAGGTATCATTAAGAAAATCTACCTTTATGTGTTTTTGCAAGAAGATGTGCTCCAAGCTTACTGATCACATTAAAAATTTCCATAAGAACTAGATGTAGTTAAAAAACATACTAAAGTTGAAAAAAAGAGAGCGTGTAAATGCTTTTCAGCAGTTGAAAAGATTGGGAATAAAAGAATTTAATAAAAAGAAGCTGTTAAAAAAAATCCGATATTATATCAGGTGAGAAAAAAAGAAAAAAGCATCAAAAATTGGTTAGATGCAGTATTTGTTCTGCCTTTATATCGAAACGATTTTTCTCGACCCACAAACACCGTTGCTCTAAGAAGTTAGACTCGGCTGCTGTGCCTGATACCGTTGCTTGAAGACTGCCTATTAACATCACAAGGTTGAGCGATGAATTTATAATTAACGTTTTGTGTAAGTCAGGTGACGAATTGGAGGATTGTACGAAAGGACGAATCATTCTGTACTTAAGGATACAAACATTTATAACAAGAACAAACACAAGAAAAGCAAAATTGCGACTGTGAGAAAACTGCTAGAAGTGAAATGAGGCTTTTAGCCCAAAGATGATAAGGCTGCAATATCGTTTGCAGGCTTTATGGGCACTAATGGAAACGTTATCGATTTGTTTTGCCGCAGGAACTTTCACCATTTATGTGATTGCGGTTGAGATGATAACTCAACGTGAGACTGGAAGATGAAGGCTGGTCTTAGGTAAAGCCTATTATCTTATAATTAAATCTTGTAAAAGGCTACGTGACCGCTTTTTATTGATAAGAAAGAGAATCTGTCAACTGAGATTGATTCGTTTTTAAAATCAGTTAAGTCGAGCGAGGATACATTTCTCACTAGTGCACAATATTTATTGGAGAACGAAAAGCTGAGGAAGACAAGAAAACCATGCCAGTTACCACTAGAGAAGAAGATATAAAAAGAAACTCCATGCTTTCACGTTTAAACCGCATCAAACATTTAACAAAATGTAGTACACTCTGATGACACCTCAAACCTTTATAGAACTTTCGTAATGTTCACTATGGTACGTCTGACTCTTCTAAATGCAAGACGGGAGGAGAGGTAGTCGTCTTTTACTCAGTTGAGTGGATGAAGCAGAAAAGGATGGATGGATTGATCAACAAAGCAGCTACAAACGTTAACTATATCAGACCAAATGCTTGTCAAATCATTAAAAATTGCCTATTTAGCTGGAAAAGGTAATAAGCACATGTATCAATGATAGTTCCAAGTGACACAGTTAAAGCCATGCAGTATCTCTCCAGAGTTGATGTTAGGAAAAGTGCTGGAGTTGCTAAGGATAATGATTTTTATTTGCGAGTACACAGCTCTCAGACGTACAATTTTCTGGGTGGCATGCTCTCAAAGTGATGTTCTAAAGTAACGGCATTGAAAAAACCAGAGCTTATAAAATGTGACCAACAATCGCCATAGAGTCAGCACCATTTACGCTAGTTTGGATATTACAGAGACTGATAGAGAGCTGTTTTACAAGCACATGGGCCACTCAAGCCCAGATTGAACAAGAAGTGTACCAATCACCATTGGCATTGCTTAGTGTTACAAATGTTGAAAGAACTTAATAGATATTGAGACAGGTAAGTTCTTGAAACTTCTTCCGATTTAACCCCCCTTCTTCCAGTAAGCCCACTTACGTTTGAACAAGCCCCGTGCCTTAAAATTATTTCTAACAAATAAGTCCCACCTTTAAATAACCTCAAGCAGCGTTTATCTGAGTTAGTACAATACTTTTTTAAATAATAACATATTTTCAGATAGTAAGTAGCTACTGAGGGGCAACATCCAGCCGTTTCAGCAATATATCAAGAACATTCTAAAAGCGTTTACTTTTTAAACACTTTTTTATTCCGTTTGTAGAATAAATTATAGTCAATTATAACAAACCCCTTGTAATACGCCTTCCACTTTCAAAAGTGCCACTCTCAAAATCTTTCTCTGACAGATAAGTTGCTCTATTTTGTTTATGATATCCCAACACAAATAACTTTATTAATTTATTTGCGCTATTTAGTTTTTACAAAAGTAACCTTTACATTTGCTCCTTAGGAGACACATAGAAAACGTGGCAGCACAAAAGAGAATCCAAGATTTCTCCATGTAAGTAACACTAATATTTTAAGACTGCGTATGTTCCAGTAAAGTTTTTGATTCGTCCGGAAGGTTATTTGTTTGGTCCGCTGACTAAGTTATGCTAAAGAGCGTGATCTTTTTTTCGTGTTCAGCATGACAATTTGATTGATAACTTCAAGTGATTTCTTGTCGTGTGGTTAATGTGGTTGTACAGTTTCTGCAGCTGTAATGTCTATGTTCTGTTATCTTCATAAGGGAGGTAGATAAAAGAGAGGAGCCATATGTTGTCATCAAACAAGACAGAATTGATTTAAGCGAATCATAAATACATATCGCAGAAAACCCTTGCCATATTTTAACTTTTATTGCCTTAGGTCCAAAAAGAGCTTTAAAGCGTTTGAAACGGATTGTTGATTTCGAGTTCTGATGAATACGAGTATGATGTATGAACATATTATGGCACAATTAGTGAAGACTATGACACATTGAAGACGGCTGTAAATGAAAAAGGTACAGTTTTTTGAGATAACGTGAAAGATGAATATTTTGAACGTATAACAATTTTTTTAAACATTACCCAAACGTTGCTGAACCACTAACGACCCATGTTGCCTGGTTTTATTTCCTTATAAGTTTTTTACAAGTGTACCGTGTACCATGTTTTCTAAAACTGAAAAAAAATACCGTAAAATGATTGACAACAGGAAATTCTTGTTCTATTCAATTATTCTCATTTCATTTAAGTGAAAGAAAGAATTTAATAAATTGAAAAAACTTGGAAGGCTATAATTCAAAACTATTGACACATTGACGTTGTTTAACACCTTGGGTGGAATATCGAATCTAAATATGGGACCTGATAAAGAAAGAGGGATCTTTTTTGTTCACGTTTCTTATCAACCTTTGTATTTTGAAAACTGATATTAATTTTATTTATCATGTAGGAAGTATGAAAATAAAGTAAATTTGCGAGGTGAAAGTTTTTTTATTTTCTCAAGACTTTAACCCCCTACCGCCCTTACGGGAAGGTTATTATTTACATACGTGGCCAAGAACCAAAAAACAATTCAACACCTTTTGTTATAATCATCTGGTAAAATCATCTCTCTTCAGAATTGTAAAGTTTTAGTTAAAGTCTAACCGCCCAATTTTGCATGTCTTGCACAACATTTGTAAAAAATGCGTTAAAGCGAGTTGCAAACATTTTTGTCCAATTATAATCATGGCTCGTGAAGTTCTTTGTTCAACAGCAAATTAAGTTATTATAAGATAATATCCGCGATCATTCAATTGACTTATTAACGACGCTTGTTAAGGTGCTGCTACATTTCATATTTATTTAAAAATTTCACTTTATATTCTAGCAAGCATTACTGGGGATAATATCAGCATTGACGACGAAGACAGAGCTGAGGAATATAGAAGTGACGATTGTGGCTCCTCTAGTGCAACAAAAAAGTGAGTTGTCACTACTTAATTTCTCACTAATAGAAAAATAAAAAATCGTTGAAGAGCTTTCAAATTCACATTTGGTTGAACATGTCACAAATTACCTGGAGCGTGCATCTTTTTTTTTTAGGAAAAAAAACAAAAAGTGCCAAATGGGCCAGTTCAACGAGCCTTTTATGAAGAACTTTTGGTGGGTTATAAAGAGAACTGAGAGAAAAGCTATGCCAAGTAAGTAATTTTATAGATCTTATCAAAGCAAGTCTACGCTATTTTTAAAACTTTGCGATATTAAAAACGAAGGGGGAGTGTAAAACGAAAGAAAAGATACATTCTTTACAAAGTGTCATTTCTGAAAAAAGATTGATAAATTCTGCTAAGTATAAATTGCATGCAAGAAATTTGCAATCAATGACGATAACAAAACATATTGTTTTTATAGGTAGAGAAGACATGGAATGTTTCAACTTGAAATACAAAACAGGTTTCCATTGACCGCAGTTCGACGAAAATTAATAATGAGCGCAAAATGTTCGATCTGACCAAGAAAAGACGGCTGTGTGATTTAGGAATACAAAATAAAAACATTTCAGGAAACTAGCGACAGAAATATGCAAGAGTGCTTAAACGATTTATGTAATATTTAATCTTAAAACTTTGGAATTTTTTGTTGTTCACATTTTTACTTATTTGGCACTGCAGAGATAATCCACACCAAGGGTTGAGCAATAAATTCGACTCAAGACTGGTGCGTTATATACTATCTCGAATTTCTATCTCGATTTTAAACAGAGGTGTGAGATTGTTTATTTTTTTGTTAACTAGTTAGTTTTTGTTAACTTTGTCATGTGTTATATTTTCTCACATTACGATGATTTTGTGTAACGCTTTTAACCTGTATCTAGACTAATGTCAGGAAATAAAAAATATAAAACTTTGAGAATGTTTCCACCGTTTTCTTTATACACAACTTTAAAGCAGTACAAGAGGATTATTTGGCAACTTTTTTTCTTCTTTAGACTTGTGTTTTAAAAGAAAATACTAACAATTCAGGTCGAAAGAATATACATATTATAAAAATATGACCTAGGTAAAAAGTTTCTTTTACAAGCTCCAAACTTCCGCCAATGGTTCGCGACATTCGTCATTTGCTACTTCCGTTGACAAAAGTAGCGATTCAGCAGTCATTTGAATATCCAAACGACGACTATTACTTTCAGACTAGTCGTTAGCGACTGCGGAAAACCAACGAAAACTTATCCCTTATTATACTTAGGTTACAGATAGATTTCATGCGTGTTTTGCATCACAAATTTTGGCAAAACAAACGCAGCGGTTTCACTATAAAGACCTGTCGTTAGTCCGTTGAAGTTCCACGGAATAAAATTATTAAGTCATAAAATTATATCTCATTTCTTTTTCGTAGCTTAACATTTCGTGCGTGACTTAGCTCAACAGGGGTTTGATCAAACAGAAAGACAACGGTTATTATTATTAAAGATTAGAAGTAGCCCACGGAAAATTCTTGTTGTCCGTACCTTAAAGGAAGAAATTATTGCGAAGAAATTTGTGCGGGACTTTTTTCGCGAATTAATTTTTTGAGATTTTGCCCAAATCCGCAAAAATTAATTCCGCGAAGTGAAGAAATTTGGTCATCCGTAAAAATAAATTCCGCAAAAGTTTTGAAATTTTTCATCGCAAAAATTAATTCCGCAAATATTTTTCGATATTTCATGACAATATTGGATTTTACACTATCGTTACAGCTTAGTATCCTTTTTTTGATATTTTGTTGATGAAAAATAGAGAGATGATATTCCATAAAATCGACGGATAAAATCGGACTTAGTCGTAAATTGGTTTTTCCCGCGACTTTCCGATTTACCAAATTTCTTCCATCCGCAAAAATTTTCTTCCGCAATATTTCTTTTGAGGTCGCTATCCGCAAAAATTATTTCGCGCAAATATGCCATTTTTGGGTCACTCATCCGTAAAAATAAATTCCGCACAAATTTCTTCCGCAAATAATTTCTTCCCTTGTACGTCTATAAATCGCCTTTTTCATAATAAGATTTAAGCTGCCTATGATAGATGATCAATGGTCCTAAAAACACAGATTAGACGTTCTGGGGTCAGTGTTAAGGTTTTAAATAAGCGTCGAAGGTCGTTTTTCCGTAATTACTTCTACGGCCGAAGTAGAGCGTCTGAATGCTTATGATAATTTTTATTATTTGCTCTGCCTATTTAACACCTAGAGAAGCAAAAAATTGTTGTCTCTTATTTTTGCCTGGTTCTAAGCAACATTTAATTTATAAGTTTTAATTTTCAAATAATAAAAAACCTGCTCCCATTCGCAACGCTTTATTATTGATACAAATAGGACTGTCAATTTAGTCGCGCGTAAAATAACAAATACTGTGCTACGTGGCATGTCTCCCATTACCATTTTGCTAGGTCGCACACGGCAAAGAACACTTGGTTTACGCTACTCTTCTCATGCAGATGTACAGCTTTCAAGCGTTTGAACTTTCCTTAATGCTTTCTTATAAAAAAAACTACGGTTACTCGAAATACGTAGACTCGACCGATTTTGGTCCCCTTGAGGCCAAGTGCTAACTCGAACAATTTTTTACAAACTATATATTGAATGATTCAGATTTAAATTCATTAGTTCTTATCAACTTAACATAATATGAACCAAATATAAAGTATATATTATATCTCACATATGATGTTAATAGTTGCGTACATTGTCGTAGCATAGGATATAATAGTGAAATGTGGGCATTAGTATTCCAAAATTAGAAGATATTATAGATTCAAGATACAGCTCTACTGTACCAGATATTTCTACACTTTCCATATGTCTTACCAGGACTTGAACCTGTATTCCTACAATATAGGTGTCCTACGTTAGACGATAAGCTTTGTTTTAAGTATTGTTGAAAACCGACATTCACCTGGCTTTTGTGCCTCGTACTTTAAGTATTATTATAAAATATATAGTAAAAAATCTTAGTAAATAAAAATATAGTAAATACGCAGTTTTAGGGGAAACTGAATTCCCCTATAAACAACATATACATTTTTTCCCCCTAATGCGAAATTTAGAGTTTAAAAGATAAAAGGGAAACGAAAATTGTCGTCAATGTATATTTTGAAAAAATGTATTTTAAAAGGTGTGTGTTTAGCAGACGCATCAAAATTCTTGAATATTGAGACCTTCGTATGTCGTAAGAAAAAAAAGTTATGACCTTTCCCCTAAATATGCATTTTTTACTCCTTCCCCCTAATATCCGAATTTAGGATATATTTATAATATATATATTATATATAATAGTCAATATATAGTATAAATATTATGTATATATATTATATATTATATTATATTATATTTATATATATACATTATTATTTATATATATATATATAGTATTATATAATATATATATATATATATATATTATATAATATAAGAATATGAAAATACTATATATATATAATATAGTATATATACTCCTAAATTCGATATTAGGGGAAGGAGTAAAAATGCATATTTAGGGGAAAGGTCATAACTTTTTTTTCTTACGACATCGAAGTCTCATATTCAGAATTTTGATGCGTCTGCTAACACACATCCTTTTAAAATACATTTTTTCAAAATATACATCTGACGACAATTTTCGTTTCCCCTTTTATCTTTTAACTCTAAATTTCGCATTAGGGGGAAAAAATGTATATGTTGTTATAGGGAATTTTCAGTTTCCCCTAAAACTGCGTATTTACTATATTTTTATTTACTAAGATTATTTACTATATATTTTATAAGGTATACTTAAAGTACGAGGCACAAAAGCCAGGTGAATGTCGGTTTTCAACAATACTTTAAAATAAAGCCTTAATCGTCTAACGTAGGACACCTAGATTGTAGGAAATACAGGTTCAAAGTCCTGGTAAGACATATGGAAAGTGTAGAAAATATCTGGTACAGTAGAGCTGTATCTTGAATCTATAAATATCTTCTATTTGGAATACTAATGCCCCACATTTCACTATTATATCCTATGCTACGACAATGTACGCAAACTATTAACATCATATGTGAGATATAAATACTATACTTTATATTTGGTTCATATTATGTTAAAAGTTGATAAGAACTAATGAATTTAAAATCTGACATTCATATAATATATATCTTGAGTAAAATTGTTCGAGTTAGCACTTGGCCTCAAGGGGACCAAAAATCGGTCGAGTCTACGTATTCGAGTTATCCGTAGTTTCAAAAACGCTTGAAAGCTGTACATCTGCCATGAGAAGAGTAGCGTAAACCAAGTGTCTTTGCCGTGTGCGACCTAGCAAATGGTAATGGGAGACATGCCACGTAGCACAGTATTTGTTATTTTACGCGCGACTAAATTGACAGTCCTATTTGTATCAATATATAAAGCGTTTGCGAATGGGAGCAGGTTCTTTTATATTTGAAAATTAAAACTTATAAATTAAATGTTGCTTAGAAACCAGGCAAAAATAAGGAGACAACAATTTTTGCTTCTCTAGGTGTTAAATAGGCAGGCAAATAATAAAAATTATCATAAGCATTCCAAGACGCTCACTTCGGCCGTAGAAGTAATTACGGAAAAACAACCTTCGACGCTTATTAAAACCTTAACACTGACCCCAGAACGTCTAATCTGTGTTTTTAGGACCATTGATCATCTATCATAGGCAGCTTAAATCTTATTATGAAAAAAGGCGATTTTATAGACGTACAAGGGAAGAAATTATTTGCGGAAGAAATTTGTGCGGAATTTATTTTTACGGATGAGTGACCCAAAAATGGCATATTTGCGGAATAAATTTTTGCGGATAGCGACCTCAAAAGAAATATTGCGGAAGAAATTTTTGCGGATGGAAGAAATTTGGTAAATCAAAAGTCGCGGGAAAAACCTAATTTAGCACCTAAGTCCGATTTATCCGTCCGATTTATGGAATATCATCTCTCTATTTTTCATCAACAAAATATCAAAAAAAGGATACTAAGCTGTAACGAATGTAAAATCCAATATTGTCACTGAAAATATCGAAAATATTTGCGGAATTAATTTTTGCGGATGAAAAATTTCAAAATTTTTGCGGAATTTATCTTTACGGATGACCAAAATTTCTTCACTTCGCGGAATTAATTTTTGCGGATTTGGGCAAAATCCTCAAAAAATTAATTTCGCAAAAAAAGTCCCGCACAAATTTCTTCCGCAAATAATTTCTTCCTTTAAGGTACGGACACAAGAATTTTCCGTGGGCTACTTTTAATCTTTATAATAATAACCGTTGTCTTTCTGTTGATCAAACCCCTGTTGAGCTAAGTCACGCACGAAATGTTTAAGCTACGAAAAAGAAATGAGATATAATTTTATCGACTTAATAATTTTATTCCCGTGAACTTCAACGGACTAACGACAGGTCTTTATAGTGATAACCGCTGCGTTTGTTTGCCAAAATTTGGTGATGCAAAACCACGCATGAAATCTATCTGTAATCTAAGTATAATAAGGGATAAGTTTTCGTTGGTTTTCCGCAGTCGCTAACGACTAGTCTGAAAGTAATAGTCGTCGTTTGGATATTCAAAATGACTGCTGAATCGCTACTTTGTGCAACGGAAGTAGCAAATGACGATGTCCGAACCATTGGCGGAAGTTTGGAGCTTGGTAAAAGAAACTTTTTACCTAGGTCATACTTTTATAATATCGTATATTCTTTCGACCTGACATTGTTAGTATTTTCTTTTAAAAACAAGTCTAAAGAAGAAAAAAAGTTGCCAATAATCCTCTTGCACTGCTTTAAAGTTGAAATGTGTATAAAGAAAACGGTGGAAACAATTCTCAAAGTTTTTATTTTTTATTTCCTGACATATACAGTCTAGATACAGGTTAAAAGCGTTACACAAAATCATCGTAATGTGAGAAAATATAACACATGACAAAGTTAACAAAACAATTAAACAAATCTGGACTTCAATATCACCTCTGTTTAAAATCGAGATAGAAATTCAGAGGTATATACTAACGCAGCCAGTCTTGAGTCGAATTTATTGCTCAACCCTTGGTGTGGATTATCTCTGCAGTGCCAAATAAGTAAAAATGTGAACAACAAAAAAATTCCAAAGTTTTAAGATTAAATATTACATAAATCGTTTAAGCACTCTTGCAATACTTTCTGTCGCCTAGTTTCCTGAAATGTTTTTATTTTGTATTCCTAAATCACACAGCCGTCTTTTCTTGGTCAGATCGAACATTTTGCGCTCATTATTAATTTTCGTCCGAACTGCGGTCCAATGGAAACCTGTTTTGTATTTCAAGTTGAAACATTCCATGTCTTCTCTACCTATAAAAACAAATGTTTTGTTATCGTCATTGATTGCAAATTTCTTGCATGCAATTTATACTTAGCAGAATTTATCAATCTTTTTTCAGAAAATGACACTTGTAAGAATGTATCTTTTCTTTCGTTTTACACTCCCCCTTCGTTTTTAATATCGCAAAGTTTTAAAATAGTGTAGACTTGCTTTGATAAGACTATAAAATTACTTACTTGGCATAGCTTTTCTCTCAGTTCTCTTTATAAACCCACCAAAAGTCTTCATAAAAGGCTCGTTGAACTGGTCCCATTTGGCACTTTTTGTTTTTTTTCCTAAAAAAAAAGATGCACGCTCCAGGTAATTTGTGACATGTTCAACCAAATGTGAATTTAAAGCTCTTCAACGATTTTTTATTTTTCTATTAGTGAGAAATTAAGTAGTGACAACTCACTTTTTGTTGCACTAGAGGAGCCACAATCGTCACTTCTATATTCCTCAGCTCTGTCTTCGTCGTCAATGCTGATATTATCCCCAGTAATGCTTGCTAGAATTAAAGTGAAATTTTTAAATAAATATGAAATGTACAGCACCTTAACAGCGTCCGTTAATAGTCAATTGAATGATCGCGGATATTATCTTATAATAACTTAATTTGCTGTTGAACAAAGAACTTCACGAGCCATGATTACAATTGGACAATAAATGTTTGCAACTCGCTTTAAACCATTTTTTAACAAAATGTTGTGCAAGACATACAAAATGGCGGTTAGACTTTAACTAAAACTTTACAAATTCTGAAGACGAGATGATTTACCAGATGATTATAACAAAAGGTGTTGAATTTTTTTTGGTTCTTGGCCACGTATGTAAATAATAACCTTCCGTAAGGGCGGTAGGGCGGTTAAAGTCTTGGAAAATAAAAAACTTCTCATCTCGCAAATTATACTTTATTTTCATACTTCCTACATGATAAATAAAATTATAATCAAGTTTCAAAATACAAGGTTGATAAGAAACGTGAACAAAAAAGATCCCTCTTTCTTTATCAGGTCCCATATTTAGATTCGGATATTCCACCCAAGGTGCTAAACAACGTCAATGTGTCAATAGTTTTGAATTATAGCCTTCCAAGTTTTTTCAATTTATTAAATTCTTTCTTTCACTTAAATGAAATGAAATAATTGAATAGAACAAGAATTTCCTGTTGTCAATCATTTACGGTATTTTTTTCAGTTTTAGAAAAAACATGGTACACGGTACACTTGTAAAAAACTTATAAGGAAATAAAACCAGGCAACATGGGTCGTTATAAGGTTCAGCAACGTTTGGGTAATGTTTAAAAAAATTGTTATACGTTCAAAATATTCATCCTTTCACGTTATCCCAAAAAACTGTACCTTTTTCATTTACAGCCGTCTTTAATGTGTCATAGTCTTCACTAATTGTGCCATCAATATGTTCATCATCATACTCGTATTCATCAGAACTCGAATCAACAATCCGTTTCAAACGCTTTAAAGCTCTTTTTGGACCTAAGGCAATAAAAGTTAAAATATGGCAAGGGTTTTCTGCGAATATGTATTTATGATTCGCTTAAATCAATTCTGTCTTGTTTGATGACAACATATGGATCTCTCTTTTTATATACCTCCCTTATGAAGATAACAGAACAATAGACATTACAGCTGCAGAAACTGTACAACCACATTAACCACACGACAAGAAATCACTTGAAGTTATCAATGAAATTGTCATGCTGAACACGAACAAAAAGATCAACGCTCTTTAGCATAACTTAGTCAGGGACCAAACCAATAATCTTCCGGACGAATCAAAAACTTTACTGGAAACATACCAGTCTTAAAATATTAGTGTTACTTACATGGAGAAATCTTGGATTCTCTTTTTGTGCTGCCACGTTTTCTATGGTCTCCTAAGGAGCAAATGTAAAGGTTACTTTTGTAAAAACTAAATAGCGCAAATAATTAATAAAGTTATTTGTGTTGGGATATCATAAAACAAAATAGCAGCAACTTATCTGTCAGAGAAAGATTTTGAGGGTGGCACTTTTGAAAGTGGAGGCGTATTACAAGGGGTTGTTATAAATTGACTATAATTTAACTACAAACGGAATAAAAAAGTGTTTAAAAAGTAAACGCTTTTCGAATGTTCTTGATATATTGCTGAAACGGCTGGATGTTGCCCCTCAGTAGCTACTTACTATCTGAAAATATGGTTATTATTTAAAAAAGTATTGTACTAACTCAGATAAACGCTGCTTGAGGTTACTTAAAGGTGGGACTTATTTGTTAGAAATAATTTTAAGGCACGGGGCTTGTTCAAACGTAAGTGGGCTTACTGGAAGAAGGGGGGTTAATCGGAAAGAAAGTTTCAAGAAACTTACCTGTCTCAATATCTATTAAGTTCTTTCCAACATTTGTAACACTAAGCAATGCCAATGGTGATTGGTACACTTCCTTGTTCATCTGGGCTGAGTGGCCCATGTGCTTGTAAAACAGCTCTCTATCAGTCTCTGTAATATCCAAACTAGCGTAAATGGTGCTGACTCTATGGCGATTGTTGGTCCAATTTATAAGCTCTGGTTTTTTCAATGCCGTTACTTTAGAACATACACCTTTGAGAGCATGCCACCCAGAAAATTGTACGTCTGAGAGCTGTGTACTCGCAAATAAAAAATCATTATCCTTAGCAACTCCAGCACTTTTCCTAACATCAACTCTGGAGAGATACTGCATGGCTTTAACTGTGTCACTTGGAACTATCATTGATACAATGTGCTTATTACCTTTTCCAGCTAAATAGGCAATCTTTAATGATTTGACAAGCATTTGGTCTGATATAGTTAACGTTTGTAGCCTTTGTTGATCAATCCATCCATCCTTTTCTGCTTCATCCCACTCACTGAGTAAAAGACGACCTACCTCTCCTCCCCGTCTTGCATTTAGAAGAGTCAGACGTACCATAGTGACATTACGAAGTTCTATAAAGGTTGATGGTGTCATCAGAGTGTACTCATTTGTTAAATGTTTGATGCGGTTTAACGTGAAAGCATGGAGTTTCTTTATATCTTCTTCTAGTGGTAACTGGCATGGTTTTCTTGTTTTCCTCAGCTTTTCGTTCTCCAATAAATATTGTGCACTAGTGAGAAATGTATCCTCGCTCGACTTAACTGATTTTAAAAACGAATCAATCTCAGTTGACAGATTCTCTTTCTTATCAATAAAAAAGCGGTCACGTAGCCTTTTACAAGATTTAATTATAAGATAATAGGCTTTATGCCTAAGACCAGCCTTCATCTTTCCAGTCTCACGTTGAGTTATCATCTCAACCGCATCACATAAATGGTGAAAGTTCTCGCGGCAAAACAAATCGATAACGTTTCCATTAGTGCCCATAAAGCCTGCAAACGATATTGCAGCCTTATACATTTGGGCTAAAAGCCTCATTTCACTTCTAGCAGTTTTTCTCACAGTCGCAATTTTGCTTTTCTTGTGTTTGTTCTTGTTATAATGTTTGTATCCTAAGTACAGGATGAATTCGTCCTTTCGTACAATCCCTCCCAATTCGTCATCCCTGACCTTACACAAAACGTTAATTATAAATTCATCGCTCAACCTTGTTGATGTTAATAGGCAGTCTTCAAGCAACGGTATCGGCACAGCAGCCGAGTCGAACTTCTTAGAGCAACGGTGTTTGTGGGTCGAGAAAAATCGTTTCGATATAAAGGCAGAACAAATACTGCATCTAACCAATTTTTGATGCTTTTTTCTTTTTTTCTCACCCTGATATATCGGATTTTTTTTAACAGCTTCTTTTTCATTAAATTCTTTTATTCCCAATCTTTTCAACTGCTGAAAAGCATTTACACGCTCTCTTTTTTTCAACTTTAGTATGTTTTTTACTACATCTAGTTCTTTATGGCAATTTTTAATGTGATCAGTAAGCTTGGAGCACATCTTCTTGCAAAAAACACATAAACGGTAAGGTTTCTTATATGGAAGCTAAAATATGAAAGGGTTATGGTTTTAAGGGTAAAAATATTTAACAATGATTTGGATGAAAAACTGAAACTTGTTTATTTTGCTATATTTTACTATTATTTTACTGCTGAAATTCCAGTTGAGAAAAGGGATGATTTCCAAAACGGTTTCAATGATAAGCCATCCCCATTTTGTTATGTGTTAAGAAAAAAACTTATCTAAAGCGTGTTTTGTGTTAATTTAATAAATAATCCATCGTGTGGCAATTTTAGACTAAAGCGAGAAGAGAGAGAAAATAAAATAAAAAAATAAAATAACGAATTTTTCAGAAATCTTACTTTTTTTGCTTCCTTTGATTTTTTTTTAATTTTTGTTTGCTCACATCATTTTTCTTTTTTTCTTTTTTTAACTACTTCAATTTCTTCTTTTCCATATTCCAATTCTTCTTCTTCATGTTCTTCTTGCTCTTCTTTATTACCCTCTTCTTCATCTCCCTCATTTTCATTGTGGTCAATCTCTTCATTTTCACCTTCGTTCTCTTCTCTATTCACTTTTCCTTTTTGATTTTCCTGCACTCCTTCCTGTTTTTTCACCTTTTCTAGTTCTTGTATATCACCCTGAAATGAAAGTAAACACATGATTATTTATCAAAGCAAAATATACTTTTTTATATACTGAATATAATACGTTACTTTGATCAGTTTGATCAGGTTAGTGATAGAACATAAAAGTCACACTGAAAGGCAAAAAAAAAATAAAAAAATACAGTACTTACATTTTTTTTTTTTATTTTGACTTTTTTCCTGCTTTTCTTTCCCTTACTTCTTTTATGTATTCCTCTTTTTCATGTTCTTTTTCTTCGGCATCCCCAATTCCTTTACATTCAATTTCTTTATTTGTACCTCCTTTCTTTACTTTTTTGACTTCTCTATCCTCATTTTGGGTTTTATCTTCTTTTTCCCGTTTTATTATCTTTTCTGGTCTTTGTTTTTTTTCCTAAGTAAAAATATGATTATTTATCAAAATGAAACAAAAAAACTTCCATTCATAAATAAAGTTTCCACAATTTTTTATAAAAAACGCAGGTATGCTCTCGATACATAACATTCCTTAAAATAGTGGCAACTTGAGTAGCGGAGGTAAATTGGGGAATACTTTGTTTAATTTTAAACAACAATTAAAAACACAAACAAGAGAAGTTTACGCTGTAAGAATGAAAGTATAAACAACTAAAAAATAAGACTGTTAGTGTCTGAAGTGTCATAAGCATGCTGTTAATCAGCTGCCTGACATAGTATGTATTTTGCATTCCTTAAGATCTTTATTATTATTCCGACTTTTACAAAGTCTGCATCTTAAAGAAGTTTTTTAACCTGTAGGTACTCAGTATTGATACGCTATATACATTAATTTCTTTCCTAATTAAAATGTCTCAAAGACTTAGACTCAAAAGTTACAGAATTCTAACCGTTTCTTCTTCTTTTTTATCTTCATTTTTTTTGTTTCCATTTTTCATTTCTTTAAATTCATTTGTTTTTTTCCATTCTATTCCTGTACCTTCTTTTGTTTCTTCTCTACTTTCCTTTATTCTCTTTTCTCCGTCTTCCTCTTTTTCAGTTGGTTTTTCCAAAACTTTCCTGTTTTCATGACTTTTACTTTGTTCTGTTTCTTTTCTACATTTCCCATTTTCTCTTCTTTGTCGTTTCTCTTTTTGTCCATGATCGTCCTTTTTTCCTTTCCTAATTTCTCTTTTTCCTTGTTCCTTTCCCTAAAACAAAAGCAATATTTTCTGAATTTATTAAGGAACTTCAATAATTCCAAAAATGGCTTCAAATTAAATAAAGAAGATTTGAATAACTTAGCATAAACTTAAGCATAAACTTTCTTTCTAATATTGGACACCACAGACACCATAAGTGTCAGCTATAAAGAGGTGTCTGCTATGTATAAGCTCTTATCAAATTGGCTTATACTTCTCTAAAAACCTGCTTTTGGGTGTTTAGGTACAGTATAATTGACTGCAGAATATTTCCAATGGCTGGTTTGGGGATAAAGAGCATAGTAATTGCGTAGGCTATTTTTTTTATAAAATTCACACATTTCGAACTGGCCAATGTTCAGAGCGGACTTGGGACTTAGGATCTTAGGCTATTTAGTTAACTCCAGACTTTTCAGCGCTGTCTGTCTGGCCTATGTGTGTGCAAAAGTAGCGACTTTGCAGCCTGCCGACTGCAGTGCATTGACTGTTTGACACTTTTGTCCATATTCGGAAAATGAGGAAAAAACTGTCTTTGTCTCAATATTTTTGTCCAAGATTGTGGATGGTAATGTAATTTGAGACTTTGAAATGATGTTTGATTAAGAACTGTCTGCGACATAAATGTTCTGTTGTGAGAAAGAAAAGTTTTCATTGTCGAGATGTCAAAAGGATGACAGTTATACGAAATTAATAAAAAATATCAATAAAAAAAATTACCTTTATGCACTTTTCTGAATGCAGCTGATACATCAACTTGGTAATAAATGGTCGCTTACATCCACAAATGAATGGCCCTGCAATTTTCTAGTGCAATTAAAATAAAAGGAAATAAACACTAACTTGTTTCAATTAAAATTTCTAATGTTTTTTTATTTTATTTCATAAATTAAAAAAGCTGAACCAACATTTCCGTGATTTAAAACTAAAAAACAACAATAAGAGATGGTCAGTAGTTTAACCTACTAAAATTAAGGTGGAAGAAATGTTTCACTTACCGGTGCAACAAGTTCCATACTTGGCAAGTGAATATTGTAAATAGTTTCATTATCAGAGTTAGAGTCATTTATGTCACTGAAGTATAAATCTTGAGGCTAAAATGTTTTATAAGTAAACAAATCAAAAGACTTTTAGCATGCAGATCAATCTACTAAAAATATTTTAGTTACCATATTCTTAAGCCTAAACGTATAACCCATAGTTTCTTTAACGATTGTGTAATCTGTGGATAGGATCCCTTTTCAAAAAAATTTTTCTTAAAGGAAAACAAGAAAAGGCTTATTCCATTCATATCTTATTTTATATTTCAGACTGTATTTTTTATAAACTTTTGCGGCATAAACATCATAGTTTAAATGCAGGGTAGTTTGATACCACCACAAGGAATTTAAGACTTCTCTTCAGGTTTAGAACTAGATTTTGCTGTATGTATATAAAATTATTATTTTCAATAAAGAAACACACATTTTCATAAAATGAAGTTGTTGATCTTCCTATCCTTTTTCCTACCTACAAGTAAGCTCACTTTTTTTGGACTTATCGGGTGAATAAGTTTAAATAACGAATCCTTCAATTTTGCACTATAACTTTCCAGATGATCTTAAGAATAGTGTGAGGTGTTTCCTTTTGGGAAGAGATCTTGCACATTTTGTGACATCACTATAAAGCCTATAATTTTATTTCTAAAGAAGGACACATTTTTTTCACTTTTCTGCCAAAAGACTAAAGAAAATGAAACTATAGAAGTAAGCGAAAGGGAAAGAAGAAATTACCATGATATTTCTTGAACCACTAGGTGTGCTGCTAACAAAACTGGGAATCTCATCCTCGCTTGGCCCTTCACTTTCTATACCATTTATTTCATCTTCCACACTGGTATCAAGGATAGTTACAGAATGGTCTATCAAGAAGCCAGAATCGTTGGTTATAGATACCTAATTGGGAAATGAAACACATACAACAAGTTGAATTAAAATATTGATGTGCTGCTTTGTTCCTTTTTTTGCATTATTAACTAAATTTCTCATTAGTGAAACCAAATTCTATTTTAGCCAACTGCCAGATTAAATACAAGTTTAAATTTCTTTAATAAAGGTACCGAAACTTTAGAAGTGAAAAAAATCATCCCTTGATGTAAATTAATTAAAAACTGATAAAACATAACAAAAAGCAAAACAATACGATAACTAAAATATTAATTAGGAATTAGTTTAATGGTTGAACACTTTAGTTAGTCAGTTCTATTGTTTGTTTAAATTTAAATGTAACTAATGCAAGAAAATAATTGAATACCTGTGAAGGTAGGTTTATACTTGCAACATCTCCAGCGACGAGTTCACTTTTCTACATAAAAAGGAACACTTGCAAAACCTATGCCTCTTTTCAAATTACTTTTTTTAAGTCTCAATAATTTTTTTCTTATTTTTGTTACATTTATTACATTGCATACATTGCATACATTGCATACACAAATATCTCATGCTGATTAGTGTCTACACAAGGGAACTTTTAATATACTTTACCTTGGTAATTTCCAATTGAAAGTCAATAGTTTCAGTAAATGGATTTTGAATTTTTGAATTCCATGTTACCTAGAAATTTAAAAAATGAAGCTCACAGTGAGTGTCATTCAATGTTCAATCATTTTCAAGCAGAGGTTGCATATGTAACTTTTTTGCAGGGCAAAAATTTCGAAAACAGAATTTTACAGTCACATTTTAGTGGTGAAACATTTTTTTTGTTTTTAATTATCAAGCTTATGATTATAACCAAAGTTTTTGTCTTGGATGTATTATTTCCACATGGCACAAACCAGATGTAACTATTAAGCTTTTAAGTGTGTTAAAACTCCTAAATATTTAGTATTATAAGATGAAGCCGTGTATTATTCCTAATAAGGAAACAAGTATATAAATTCATAAAAATGTATTTATTGATCAGGCATTAAAAACATCTATCAAAACTTATACAGCTAAGAACAATTAAACGAATAATTAAAAATAATAACATCCTGTAGAAATTTACGTTATACCATTTTTAAAAAGCTTCACAAATTTAATGTAAAATATTTGTATGCTGCCAATTAAAGTGAATAAAATTTGAATTCTATATCAAAGAGAATAAGGCAAACGTTACCACTTTTGCATCTAAAGACAAATTTTACTGCCTCTTATTTAAATTATTGGTAGGAACTTAAACTAAAGAAGTTAAACTTACCGTAGCACTACATTCTGCATTAGTTTCGTTTTTTTCTGTTTTTTTATCTTCAATGTCCTGTTCATCATTCTCCTTTTATTTTTAATTTCCACGTTGTTTTTTTCTTCTTTTGTTTTTTCTTTGCCTTCTTTCTTTTTTCCTTTTCTTTTTTCTCTCTCTTTTTTTGTTTTGGTTTCTTCCTTATCCTCCTTTCTTTCTTCTTCCTCGTTTTTATCTTCTTCATCCGTTTTTTCTTTGGTTTCTTTCTTATCCTCTTTTCTTTCTTCTTTTCTTCTTCTTTTGTTTTCTCTTTGCTTTCTTTCTGATCTCCATTACTTTCTTCTTTCTCGTTTTTTTCTTTAACTTCTTTCTTATCCTCTTGTCCTTTTTCTGTCTCACTTTTTTCTCCTTCTTTTGTTTTCTCTTTGTTTTCTCTTTTATCTCCTTTTCTTTCTTCTTTCTCATTTTTTTCTTCAGCTTCTTTTTTATCTTCTTTTTCTTCTTCTTTCTTTGTTTTCTCTTTCTCTTCTTTCTTCTTTCTTTTTCTTTTTTCTCTCTTATTTGTTTCTGTTTTTATATCTTCTTTGCCCACTTTCTTATCTTCTTTTCCATCTTCTTTCTCGTATTTAATACTTTCCTTCATTTTTTTTGTTTCTATTTTTATAATTTCTTCTATTTCATTTTTATCAGCATATTTTTCACTGCCTTTATTCTCTTTTTGACCTTTTTTTCCCTTTGTTTGTTCCATTTCCTAAACAAGCCATTTTTTCCATTTTTTACACTTGACTTAAAAGCATAAACATTTACTATACCTCAACTAATTCTTCCTAATTTTAAGAATCACTCAATGGTTCAACAAAAAAATTTTGGTAGTGAGGTGTTATGCTTCATTCTTTCTTGTAAAAAAAAAAATCTACAGTATGGGTATTTATTAATTTTAAATTTGAAAATGAGTGGTATTATTTTAGGAACCACTTTACTTTCTTTAAAGTTTGTTGATGGTTTGAAAAAGAAAATAATTAGGACAGTATATAAACAGGTGTGCAAAAGATGTTCTTTAAACAAAGTAAATGGTCACAGTTTAGGTTAATGCCACCTGGTAAAGATGTAATTAGCCAAATGTTTAAACTATAAATTTGAAAAACACTTTTATCTTTCTTTTTAAGAGCAGGGGAAATCACACAAGAGAAAGTAAATTTAAGAAAGTTCCAGTCATTTATTTTTTTTATTTTTTTAATCCCTGTTGTCATTCCCTCACCCTTGATCACCGAAAAACTTATGGAAAACTTGATTTCATCTCTAAATCAAATTATGCTTATCATGTTAAAATGGTAAAAGATAATTTGAGACATAGAACCCACTATTTTAAAATAACTTACAAAAACATCTTTGCTTTTTAAAAGATGACATTTCCATTTCTAAAATGCAATTAACTTAATATGTAAAAATAGAAAGTCATTTGTCCCTACAAAGGATCTAAATCTGTTACCAAAATTGATGAGTAAGGAATCATTCATAATACACAATTGTTTGCTCATTTAAAACTTTGGGATTTAAAAGAACGAAGAAAGCTACACAACATGATAAGGAGGTGTGATACTCTAATGGAAAGATGGCATTCCCATGAAGTCCAAATTTACAGTAATTTAAATGCGCACACCTCTTTACGCCAGGGTAATTGTGCACGATCTTCACCATAGTCATATCTATATAAAATAGTAAAACAAAGAATAATTTGTTTTAAGCTGTAAACCTTCCTGGTCTGCTAATAACACTTAAAACTTCTAAGTGACATTTTTTAAACATAGCATTGACAAAAATTAAAGCATATACCTAACTTCAGTGCCAGCTGTAATATGACGTGTAGCAAAAAGACAAAGGTGAACACTATTGCCTACAATCACTCTGCGCATTTTGGAATTGGCCAATCGTGATGGAGAATCGTTGACAAGTTTACCAATGCCATCCACATTAGTTGCATCAATACTAAAAAAGTAAAAAACAAAATATCATATTTATACATTTCTGTGGGTGGAATATAACATTACTAAGGTTGGTGTTCATTAGTATAACAATTAAAATTGCTTTATGTGAGTCGTATTGAGAATATGAGTAGATACCAGTCATCATTCACTGTTGTTATTTTTATAATTTTTCTTTACACTGTTGTGTAGTGTTGTTGTTTTTTTTATCAAAAAAAGATTTTTTGAATATCTTCCTTTCTAAATTAAAAATGGTCTTTTTTCAACTTTGGACATTTTAGTGTACATTCAAACCTCTCAGTAAATCCCTTAACACACTGCTTTTTGATCTTTGTTTAAAAACTTTCATAGTTGTGCAGTTTCTTGTTTGCCATAGGAAATAGATATTTAAAATTTATTAAATTTTGAAAACAAAGCTGTTTGTAAGTGTACTTACATCATTAGGTACCTGATACTTGATAATGTTTTATAGCATATAATGTATTATAGCAAGATTGATCAAAAAAGTTTTTCTTAAACATAACAAAAGATTTTATTAACTTCTAGACTTGTTACATATAAAACTAATGAGAAGCTGTTATCCATTAAAACTTGGCAACATAAAAACTATTTATAAGCAGGCAGCACATTAGAAATAAAGGTGGGATATTATTATATTGTTTTACAAGTAAAAAACAATAATAAATAAAATATATATACAATTAACTTACCACTTTTTTTTCCCAAAAATATCGACAACGTCAAAATAAATACTTATTTCTTATTCTTATTTAAGTGGTTTGTCTTTAAATCTTTTTAAAGTCAATTTCAATCAATTAATAAATTTTGATTTAAAACTGAAACTCAACATGTTTAACCATACACATTTTAAAATACTAACCTCTGTACTCCATCAAGAACTCTCCCATGAAAAAATCTGTTAGAGCAAACACTCCAAAACCTATTGCAAAGTAAAACATGACTAATTTAAAGTTTTAACTATACTTTTGTCCAACATTTTTTTAGTTTTAAAGCCTTATAGCTTTTTATAAAAAAATACATGAAATTCAAGCAAATAAGATTTTCGAAAATAGATTGTCATTATGAAACATTCTTGGAATTTTGTTTTTCAGTGAAACCAAATTCAGTACCTGAGAATTTACAATGCAGATTGTAAAAAAACTTGAATATGTGGACTTATTTATTGTAAAATTAACACAGATAATACACTTTGAAAGCTATTTAATATAGGAATGTCCTTTTCACTAATTTGCAATGTTTTCCCAGGTCCAATGCAAACATTTTGTGATTTGTAAAAGTTTTTCACACAGAATTATTAAGACCGACATTGCTTAAATCATTTAATAATATAACTTGAACTTCCTACCTATCTCCTCATTGATCTTTAGAACTTGAAATTTGGAAAGATCGTCGCCTTTGCAAAGAAGATTACCAAGGCTGGGTTTATTTTTTCCTTTGTCTGTGAAAGAAAATTAAATTAATTTAAGATTGTATAACAACATTTTTGTCAACTTAATCCACACAGCTTCATTTCCAGTTTTAGTACATTCCAGTTCTTCTAATGTAACCTCAGGTATAACAAGACAATTTGATTATATATATTGTTTTGTGCTAGGAAAACAAGTGGGTTTCTTAATTAGATATTTATGAAGAAATATAGATTCAAAAACATTTTTAGTTAAAATTATTTCAGTATATATTTTTTGCAGGTGATCTCTTGATTGATTTTGTTTTTTAATTAGTCCTTCCTAAAGTTTTTCCTGTTTCCACTTGCCTACTAATCTTCGTCTTTTACCAAATTTGTCTGTAAATGTTATCACAAGTAATAATAATAATTTACCAAATCCTAGACAACTTTTTAAGCTATTTTAAGCTATAGAAATTGTGTCAAGTGACAAGTAAGCTATAATGTTTTTTTTGTTCTTTTAGAGCAAAATACAAAAATATTTTGCATTAGCATCAAAAGAAAAAAAAGCATTACTGTTCGAGTAGTAAAATCTGAAGTCATTTCAAATACCATAATGTAAAAATATTTACCTCTCAGTTTTCTATCCATTACCTCCTTTATAATTGTTGTCATATATATTTTAATCTATAATTTCTTTTGACTTCTATAATGATACCAGAAACAGTATATAAATATAAGAAGATATTGTGACATACTTATCTGTATAACAATATATAAAGTATATGCACATTCGACCATGACATAATTTTCAAAAGACAATAAAACATCATACCTTTTGCTTTATTGAAAACTCTATTACTATATAGTATAAAGTCATAGTTTCTCAGTTTCTTTCAGCTGTTTTAGGACACAGAAGCATTTTTGAAAGTATAACATTTTTTACAAAGATACATTAAATGCAATAAAAACTTCCTCAATCAATTCCTATCATTACACAATTCAGGAATTACGTTACCATCTTTTATTTTCTATTGCAGTGGGGCACGCTGGTCTTTAAACCCTATGTTCTCTGTAGCAAAGCATACAACAAGTGCTAGAATGTATACAGAGGCTCTATTTAGAGATTTCAGCTTTTCCTAATTCCTTTTGATTATGCTTAATGTCCTTTGTAATCAGAAAATAGGCTTTAGAAATAATTCAAGTGGATCTCACATTGAAAAAAACAATAAATCACTAAAATGAGACATAAATCACGCAACTGGGACGTTTCAGTCAATTAATTTTTTGCTAGACTCTGCACAAAGACCCACCCCGCACACCAGCATTTTTGCAAAATTGTTTTAAGGGAAAGCTTAAAGTCAAAACCATAAACTTATGTAACAAGCAGAGTTGCTATAGATCACAGTAACACATATATACAATGTGGGCAATTACGCTATATTTATATATATAGCTAGATAGCTAGCAAAGCGGTCCATATTACGTGATCGTCTTAATTACACGATTTCAATTTTCTTGCTTACTTTCTCTTTCTACTGGCAACACTGGATATGGCTATGAAATGTTATCCTGAACCTTATGTCTAGGATCTATTGTATTATATAAATATATAGCTACCAATTTCATATATATATATACTGAAACTTGTGCACATTACAAAACAGACAGCCTAAAAATCACTGGGGTAGCTCATCAATAAAAATCACGGAATTAGGAAGTTTCAGATTATTTTTTTTGCTTGACCTTGGAGAAACACCCATATTGTTCACTGGCATTTTTGAAAATGTGTTTCAGGGGATTAATTACAGTTAGAACGAAGAAGTTATGTCGCAAGCGGAGTTGCCAGATCGTTGCTAGAGCTGTTTGTTTAGATAATCAGCTATAGTTATAATACTAGTGTACTACACTGCTGTATTATAAATATGCTTTGGTTGTTGGTGGCATAACTAAGCTGGACAAATTTTATCGTGGTGGCTAACTTGGACTGTGATTTCTTAGATAAATTTACCTTAAAATTGTTGTAACTAAAAATCGTGTGAATGACAGTGATATTTTGTAGCTAGTAGCTAGCTAGTAGCTAGCCAGCTAGAGCAAGCAAATTTACTGACGACTGTCTAATTTACAGGAAAAGTACTTAGCCAGGCAGATAATAGAAATATAATAAGATAATAGAAAATATATATAAATATATTTAAGTTTGGTGGCAGTCTTCTTTTTGCGCAGCAGAGGTTTCTTGACTTTTACTTTGTACTTGCATCCATTTTATTTCTAGATTTCCCGCTTATTTGTTCCACCCATGGTAGGGAATTAGCTCAAAGTCAGCTATTCCAAGTAGGGCAAAATATGGGATAGGCTGGGCCGGTTGAAAGAATGGTCTTATAAAATGCGGAACTTGTGTTATTGCTAAAATATTTATCTTACTTAGGGCTTTAAACACTGAAACAATAAAAGTATAAACTTCAGAATCCTATTCAGGGCAAGAAAATATTTTTCATAGGGCCCCTTATTTATTCCGCTTTGTCGGATCTCGGCAAGGAGATTGACTGACTCGCTTCTCACATAAACACGATTGATTAATCAGATATCTTGGCTTCATGAATTTATTTTTAGTTCGGAAACTGAATTACCCAACATACAACGCTGACAATTGCTTTCGTATACACGGGTATATGATAAACATCTTAAGCTTATACTTTTTTTTACTGTTTTAGTGTCTAAAGCCCTAAGATGGCTTCATAAAATGGTATTGGTACTTTTCAACTTCGTCACATGGCTCATGGTGAACTCGCCTACAGCTTCTTCTCCATTAATACCCGTCTTCTATCTGGTCTGCGAGAAATAAGTCGTTATATAGGCGAACAAAATAGCGTGGAATTAGAGTTGAGCGCGCCCGTTGACTCTTTTACGGGGTAACGACTTAAACGTGTTATATACGGAACTTAGAAAGTCCTGGGGTCGAGGTTAAATTTGGTATCTTTTTAGCGATCGGAACGTTGGTCCTTTTTCACTTATTCATGAAACTTTATCGCGAGAGAAAAAGTCGTGTTACACTAAGTAGTAATAATAATTTTTATAACAAGTTTAATTAAAACTGTGTATTTAGTCTCCTCATTATCAAACCCGGAAAAGATATTTGCGAATATTTTAATCTTCTCCGGTAAGTCCTGCACTTTCTGTCATGTAAGAAACCACATATCTAGCTTCTTGCTTTTCTTGTTTTCTCCAAATTTGTTACAGAACTTATATATAAATCACATTTTAAAACGTTATGTGATAGCTTAATTTACTTTTTTTACATTTTTAACAGAATATATAAACTGTAAGCAGCTTAACAACTAACGTGGCTTGATGACAAGACAAACCACGTCTTTTATTTGCTCCTGTCAACATATTTTTATCTTCAGAATTATGTCCGGAGCTGAAAAAGTTTGTGTGGGATGTTTCATATTATACATGTGAAAATAAAATTTTAATTTATTTAAGTTTGAACGCTTTGAAAAAATTACGAGTGCTTTACGTAAAAAACACGCCTTTTATTTCTCATGATCAACCAGCAGCTGTTGTCGCTAACTTCGGCTAATGCATCGTATTTTAGTAGACTGTTGTTCAAAAGGAAAGTAGGCAAGTGGAGAATATTTTTACAATTTCAGCTTTTCTTTTGTAAATTTTTCTCCAAAACAACATACTTTACTAAATATGTTGTTTAAGGGTAAGGGAGTCTTTAAAAAAGCATTCGTAAGTGATAATGAATTCTCACGCGAATACCAGCTAAAGTACGATGAATTTTCTTCGTAAAACAATGTATTTTTATGGATGTTTGATTATAGAGGACATTTCTTTATACTAAAAATATGTCCAGATAGCTGAGTTGGCAAAGATATTTTAGTAAATGTTAAGTGTATTCAAAGTGTATTCAGTGCAAAAGAAATTTATTTTGCAAGAAATGTTTAATTTATTTACTCTTCCACAATTAAAATATTTATTTAAGAGAACGATTTATAGAGCATTTCGTACGAGAACTATTCAGCACATTCGACGTCAAATTCTCCCAATAAATAATTGATTTTGGTAGATATTTTACACCAGAAAACGATTCATAGGCTGAAATAAAATGAAAGAAATACCTTATCACAATCTCCCAAACAATATATATTTAATAAATATTTCGCTTAAGAAAAAAATATTCAGTTTGTTCAGTACATGAAATGTGGAGAAATTTGCGACAAATTCTGCATATATGCTCTTAGATTCTTTCAGAGCATAGTGTTTTAGTAAATGTTTTGTTTAAGAAAACTTTCTAAATAGTGTTCAGTGCAAGAAATAGGCGGCCATGTATGATAAACTTAATTTAGCATATGTGCCCTTAGATTGTACAAATCCAAAAACTAGGTGGAGATATTTTCCATAATTTTCACATCTTTGTTGCTGATTCTCCCAAAATAACATTTCTAGTGAATATTTTGTACAAGAACACGATCCAGAGGCCTCTTTATGAGAAAAAGTCTGATGGTGTTTTCTACTAAAACACAATAAAACGATTAATTTTCTTGCATATGGGTATAAAGTCACTTTAAAAATACAAAAAATCACCGACTACATTTTATATAAATTTTAGCCACATATTTGTTAAGATTACTTTTCTGATACAAAAAAACTGCGAAACCTGCTAAGTGCAAGTAAATATTCAATTCAGTTCTTTTGAAACAACAGATTGTAATATTCATTTTTAGCGAGATGTATGCGCTGAATATCTTATGTTAGTTTCTCCCAAAACAACAACCAACTCAGTGAAATAAATAACTAATTATATATCCCGAAACAACATGTTGTAATTCATGTTTATCACCATAATCTAGTGAACAGATGTACAAAAAAACTATTCATGTGCGCTTTGTACATAAAAAGATTAATAGTCCGCTTTCAGTGAAAAAATACCCAAATATATTCTCGCGAAAAAGCAAATGTTATTAATTATTAATTTTTTTTTCATTTTTGGTAGTTGTCTTTTGTCCTATTTCATTTAAAAAAAGTGATTTCAAGAGATATGTGGTGATTCTCGATAATTTTTGCGTATTTGTTGTTCATTCTTCCAAACCACATTTTAGAAATTTTCTTTTTTTTTATGGTAGTGGCGTAAAAAACTTAGGTGAGAGTGTGGCAACGGACTTGAAAGTTTGCTAGATTTACCACTTAACTTCCCGAGTTCGCACTCGCTTTTAAAACCACATGGATGTTCGTTGTGTTTCGCTGTCAACATTTCTATATTTTAATATCTCAAAGTCAAGTGATCCTAAGTTTTGGATAAAAGAACACATGACTGTAGTTAGCCAAAGCTGCAACGCTAAATTGCACTAAACAGTTTGTAAGGGTTAAAAGTTTTAAGGGCGAAATATATATCTGGTGATTCTCGATAACATTCGCATAATGGTTGCTAGATTCTTCCGAAACAACATATTCTAGTATACAATTTGCACAGAATGTCCAATAGTATTGGCCTAAAACAACAATACTCGTTTCCCGAATTACATGTTTTATAAAATTTTGGAATTTTGATGTTTTGACCTTAACATCATATTCAGTATCATTAAATAGGTGTGTGTATAAATTTTCAACTTAATCCGACATGGGAAAGTGCTGTTCTGGTGGCATCGTTGTTACGGTCAAAGCCTTCTTAATTTTCGAATTGTATTAATAAGCCTCATCTTCGAGCAAGAGTTAATTAGTACAAAATTGAAAAAACCTGTTGTAGCAGGTTGTTTGTTTGATGTATAAATATGAAAATTTCACAACTTATCAATTTTCATGTGAGGATTTTGAAAATTACATTCATTTTTTTAAAAAAAGTTGAGATAGAGTTGCGGCACATTAAAGAATATAAATTCGGGAAAGGTGTATTGTAGTGAATACTTTGTACCAGAGAAGGATTAATACACAACTCAGTGCAATAAAAAATGATTTTATTCTCCTAATTCAACATACTGTAAATGTTTTTGATCAAGAAAATGATTCAAAGAGTCTAACGCCTGTGAAGTATGCGGAGAATGCCTATAGTTCTTCCATATTATTTGTTGATTCTCCCAAAACAACATATTCTATTGAACAATTTACACAAATGATTCGATTTATGGTCCGCTCAGCGTTAAAGAAAGTCCCGAACCAACATACTTAAGAAATTTTTTGTTTTTTTGTTTTTTGCTTTTTTAAGAGAGCGAATGTGTTTTTAGTACAATGCGACGATTCTCGATTTTTTTTCCGCATATTTGTTGCTAGATTCTTCCAAAACAACAGATTTTAGTAATTTTCTTTGTTTTTTTCAGAGACAATTGAAAGAGTTTTAAGTAAGATATATATGCGGTGAATCTTGATAATTTTCGCATATTTGTTGCTAGATTCTCCCGAAACAACAGATTGTAGTAATTATATTTGTTTTTGCTAAGAGACGATTGAAAGAGTTTTAAGTATATGGTGAATCTTGAAAATTATCGCATATTTATTGCTAGATTCCCCCAAAACAACAGATTGTAGTAATTATATTTGTTTTTGTTAAGAGACGATTGAAAGAGTTTTAAGTATATGGTGAATCTTGAAAATTTTCGCATATTTGTTGCTAGATTCTCCCGAAACAAAATATTTTAGTAATTATATTTGTTGTTTTAAGAGACGAATGTGAAAGTTTTAAGTGTAAAAGATATATATGGTGAATCTTGAAAATTATCGCATATTTATTGCTAGATTCTCCCAAGACAACATATTTTAGTAATTATATTTGTTTTTTTAAGAGGCGATTGAAAGAGTTTTAAGTATATGGTGAATCTTGAAAATTATCGCATATTTATTGCTAGATTCCCCCAAAACAACAGATTTTAGTAATTATATTTGTTTTTGTTAAGAGACGATTGAGAGAGTTTTAAGTATATGGTGAATCTTGAAAATTATCGCATATTTATTGCTAGATTCTCCCAAAACAACAGATTTTAGTAATTATATTTGTTGTTTTAAGAGGCGATTGAAAGAGTTTTAAGTATATGGTGAATCTTGAAAATTATCGCATAGTTATTGCTAGATTCTCCCAAAACAACATATTTTAGTAATTATATTTGTTGTTTTAAGAGGCGATTGAAAGAGTTTTAAGTATATGGTGAATCTTGAAAATTATCGCACATTTATTGCTAGATTCCCCCAAAACAACAGATTGTAGTAATTATAATTGTTTTTGTTAAGAGACGATTGAAAGAGTTTTAAATATATGGTGAATCTTGAAAATTATCGCATATTTATTGCTAGATTCTCCCAAAACAACAGATTTTAGTAATTATATTTGTTTTTGTTAAGAGACGATTGAGAGAGTTTTAAGTATATGGTGAATCTTGAAAATTATCGCACATTTATTGCTAGATTCTCCCAAAACAACATATTTTAGTAATTATATTTGTTGTTTTAAGAGACGAATGTGAAAGGTTTAAGTGTAAAAGATATATATGGTGAATTTTGAAAATTTTCGCATATTTGTTGCTAGATTCTCCCGAAACAACAGATTGTAGTAATTATATTTGTTTTTGCTAAGAGACGATTGAAAGAGTTTTAAGTATATGGTGAATCTTGAAAATTATCGCATATTTATTGCTAGATTCCCCCAAAACAACAGATTGTAGTAATTATATTTGTTTTTGTTAAGAGACGATTGAAAGAGTTTTAAGTATATGGTGAATCTTGAAAATTATCGCATATTTATTGCTTGATTCCCCCAAAACAACAGATTTTAGTAATTATATTTGTTGTTTTAAGAGACGAATGTGAAAGTTTTAAGTGTAAAAGATATATATGGTGAATCTTGAAAATTATCGCACATTTATTGCTAGATTCTCCCAAAACAACAGATTTTAGTAATTATATTTGTTTTTGTTAAGAGACGATTGAGAGAGTTTTAAGTATATGGTGAATCTTGAAAATTATCGCATATTTGTTGCTAGATTCCCCCAAAACAACAGATTTTAGTAATTATATTTGTTTTTGTTAAGAGACGATTGAGAGAGTTTTAAGTATATGGTGAATCTTGAAAATTATCGCATATTTATTGCTAGATTCCCCCAAAACAACAGATTGTAGTAATTTTACCTGTCTTTTTAAGAGACGATTGAAAGAGTTTTGAGTACGCATATAATGTGGTGAATCTCGATTGTTTGTTGCTAGTTTCTCCCAAATGGAATACGAAATTTTTGTTGTACTTTAAGGCAATAGACCTTTCCCGAATTTCCTAATTATGCGAAACTTAATTAACGAGGTCGATACTAAAATGATTCTTATCCCTTGGTTCTTTGGCAAAAGGTAGAACAAATTACCTAATTTTGTAAATATTTCTGTTCTTTAAGTGCCTCAATTGCGAGCTGAAAGTTACGGTCAAACCCTTCAAATAGCCGAGCTTTCTACGAATAGCCTCGTTTTCAAAATAATTATTTTCTTCAAATCTAAATAAAATTTAACCAGAATTTTTTTATTGCTTTAAAAAATTCCTTTTTTGTCATGATAATTTAATATTCTATCTGAACATCCTAATTTGAAGAGCAAACAACTATAAAATTTTGCATGGCTTCATAATTATTATAATTTATGAAATTCGGGAAAGGTGTATTAAAAGAGTTTCAATTACGAGATACATATGTGTTGATTCGTCATAGTTTTCGCATTCTAGATTCTAACAAAAACAAACATGTTATATTAAATAATTTGTATAAGAGAACGATTTGTAGGCTCTGTGCAAAAAATGTTTACCAATATATCCTTAAAACAACATATCATCTGTTATATTAATTCGAAGGCTGCGTGTGTCTTTGACAGGCAAAGTCGATTACGTCTATAAATCTCCTAATAAAATACGTTCATGTTTGGTTACACTTTTATTTGGTGGAAAAAATCATGTGATCAATTGAAATAATTTCATCAGCTAAGAGCTTTGTCTATTGTATTCTAATTTGCGGTAAGGAGTTCAAAATTATTTGCTTTCTTTTATGCAATAATGTAATGACAAAGTCACGGGCAATTAACATTGTTATTGTTGTTGCTTACTTGGTTTAAAACTGACTTACTTGCAACGCTTTTAATGAAATTAACCATAAAAGATTTTGTAATAAACACAATAAATTTTAAACAGTCTTTCGAAGTGGATTCTTTCAAAGGTTTAATTAGGTACTAGTAAATAATTTGTTAAAGAAACGATTCGCAATCCACTCAGTGCAATAAATAACCGATTACATTGTCCCAAAACAACATATTATAAGTAATATTTTGCTCAAGAGAACGAGAGAAAGAGAGAAGGAGAGCCTACCACCCGTGCAATGTGCGAAAATACACTAATGTGTTTAGTATAGTTCTCCCAAATCAACATATTCTAGTTTTTTTGCGCAAACGTAAAAGAAACGACTCATAGACCTTTTAATGCCTTAGCATATTAAATTGTATTTTCTCTGTTTTGTTCAATGGAGTGTTTAAAGGAGTTTTAAGTACAAGATATATGTTGTGATTCTTGATAATTTTCTCATATTTGTTGTTGATTCTCCCAAAACAACATATTTTAGTATTTATATTTGGGGTTTTCCAAGAGACGATTAAAAAAGTTTTAAGTATAAGGAGATATGTGTTGTGATTCTAGATAAATTTCGCATATTTGTTGTTGATTCTCCCAAAACAACATATTTTAGTAATTATATTTGGGGGTTTTCAAGAGACGATTAAATGAGTTTTAAGTATACGAGATATGTGTTGTGATTCTAGATAATTTTCGCATATTTGTTGTTGATTCTCCCAAAACAACATATTTTAGTAATTATATTTGGGGTTTTTCAAGAGACGATTAAATGAGTTTTAAGTATACGAGATATGTGTTGTGATTCTAGATAATTTTCGCATATTTGTTGTTGATTCTCCCAAAACAACATATTTTAGTAATTATATTTGAGGTTTTTCAAGAGACAAGTAAATGAGTTTTAAGTATACGAGATATATGTTGTGATTCTTGATAATTTTCGCATATTTGTTGTTGATTCTCCCAGAACAACATATTTTAGTAATTATATTTGTTTGTTTAGAAGAGGAATTAAATAATTTTAAGTATACGGGATATATGTTGTGATTCTTGATAATTTTCGCATATTTGTTGTTGATTCTCCCGAAACAACATATTTTAGTACAGTGGACTCTCCATAACTCGAACTCTCACGGGGAATCAGAAATCGTTCGAGTTATGGAGCGGTTCGAGTAATGGAGAGTTTGGAAATTTTGCTAAGTTTATCCTTTATACATAAGCCCCTTGAAAGAAAACGATGTATTTGAGTAATTATCTACCTTGTGAGAAGTAAGTCGTAAACAGTTTATTTCAGTTGACTAAATCTATTCTGTAATATTAGTATTATTTTATTCATGAGAATGAGAACTTCAAAACAAGAATATTTGTAACACACCACTTGACGTTCGAATGACTTCGTTCGAATGATCTAAGGGGACGAACACACGTAGAAAATATTCGAATCAGAAAAAAACTCTGAAATTCTTCAATTTTCAGATTGTTCGAGTTATGAAGAGCGAAAATAGCCTAATATGCTTTCAAGGGACAAAAAATATTGTTCGACTTAAGGAGATTTTCGAGTTATGGAGATTCGAGTAGTAGAGAGTTGATTATGAGAGTTTATTAGGAAATTTTCACGGTGCCTACGAATTCGTTCAAGTTAAGGAGCGGTTCGAGTAGTTAAAGGGTTTCGAGTTGTGGAGAGTCCACTGTAACTATATTTGTGTTTTTTAAGAGACGATTAAAAGAGTTTTAAGTACCAGATATATGTGGTCAATCTTGATAATTTTCGCATATTTATTGCTAGATTCTCCCGAAACAACATATTTTAGTAATTATATTTGTTTTTTTAAGAGACGATTAAAAGAGTTGTTCCGTGTTCGTCTAAATGTTGTCGATAAAAGTTTGTCAGTCTCATATTTTGAAAAACTATACACAGGACTATAGATGTCTTTGCATATCAGAATACATCATTTTCACACAACAAACATTCAAGGAATTATTTTAAAGGTTAAAATTAAAGATGTCTGAAATTGAAACGAAACGAAACTAAAGTTTAAGTTTATAAATTACTCTCCGCAAAAATATGCCAATTTTTAAAATCTGTTGCGAAAAACCTAAAAAGTTCTGCGGGTATTCCTAGGGGAGGGAGAAAGGGAAAATGCTATGCCAAAAATAGACTTAGGTAAAAATACAGTTGAATATAGATTCAATTTTACAAATTACTCGACGCAAAATAAATTTTAGAACCTGATGTGGAGATCTAGAGAATCTTGCGGTTATTTTTTTGGGAGGGGATAGGGGACACAGGGGAAAACCCAATTATAAAAAATAGTTGATGACTCAGGTAAAAATACTGGTGGATGTAATCATACAATTTGATGTCTTCTCCTTGCTCCTGTCATCTTCTTTTTAATTTGTATTTCTTATGTTAAACACTGATCACGCGTTTATTTATAAGAACGCCTGTGTTTTAGATGAGGCTGATTATTTTGTCACACGTTTTCAGCCTCGATTGTTTTTATTTTTCTTCTTCTGACAAAGTTGAGATATTACATATTTTGAAAAAAAAATGGAAGTTGTTGAAATTTTGAAAAGCTGTCCAGAAACCATCCTCTCTACAATAATAATAATATTTTGCCGCTTTCTGTTAAGGATGCACAAAATAGCAATGCTTTGGATAAGTACGATAATTTGAGGGCCGGAATATATAGAACGAGCGAAACCGTGGGTTTTACACAGGCTAATGTTGTAGTTTTTTATTAATTCTGCATTCATATCATTTTGTTCTTAATATTTAGAAAGAATTGAGGCATATTTTCTTGATTCTTATCACAAAAGCTGGTCTAGTAACTCCAATTATAGAATAAAGAGGTCATGGATACGAGGTTTCGAATTATTGTAGCCGCTCGCTAGCTAGCCAAAAAATTGTATGACGTCGTATCACAACACTTTGTAGCAAGTCATTCTTACACAATTTATCGCGAGTGTAGGACGAAGAAGTTATTTTTTTCTACGGCTTGGTGCGCTTCACTGCAGATACATATTTCGTCTTTATGAACTCACATGGGATAACTTATGATATTAGTAGCAAGGAAGGCTTCAATGACTCTCAAACTCTGACCTATGTCATATTTCAACATTGCCACCGACACGCATGTGAGTGAATAGAGAAACATGAAGGAATTAAGCAAAGTAAGTCGATCAACTTTTTTTTGCAAGAAGTATATTCGGCTTGCGATGGCTGTTCGTAATTTGATTTCTATCCTTTTAATTATATCGTTCTTTATTGTTTGTGTCACAAGACATTACATATGTACTTTTGTAGAAAAAAAAATGAGGCTCGTGTTCTTATATCTCAGTAAAAGCAAAAAAAGAAAAGATTTTGTGTCATACATTTAATTATTTTCTAATTCGTATCTCAAACGAAAATAACTTTATTTATTATCTTTACCTTTTTATCACTTATAGTAGAGTTATATTTCTTTCCTCAATATATGTCCTACAAATATCATTCTAATCTAAGGGTGGGTGGGAGGGTCAATTCTATCGACTTGTGATGAGTCGTAAGACGATACACCCGTAAAAAGACTAGGACACGTGATAAAGGCGCGCTAAAGAAACAAAATAAATTCATCTATGTTTAGAACATGCAACATGGATTGCCATTTTTATTATCAAATCCATCACAGTATTCGTGCAGGCTTTCAACCTTTCATTCTTTAAAACATGCCTGTGGTGTTCAGCTGTTTCTTACATTCTCGACGGTAGGGTCAATTTTAAAACTTTGTTCCGAAGGAGAAATACTAAGCTCCCTTGTCAGTTTTTAAAAATGTATGACTCTATTTTGCAGGCATTCTCACCAGTGTAGCGGTGGGCCTATTTCTTAATGAAGAGTGGTTCACACGTCTACCGTTTACGACGTCGTACGCGACGTATTATTGTATTGTTACCACAGCCGTTACTTTTGTTATCTGTGTTACGTTATCGCTTATTTGTTATATCGATGGCGAAGACACGAAAATAATGATGACCAAATTGAGAACGGTATTAAGTTGTAGAATGTTCACGACAGATAAAGATAGTTATTGACTATGTGGCTATGTTTTTTGATTTTTTTTACATTTTTAGCAACCTCGATCTCAGGACCTGATAAGCGTGTTGAACCGTAAAAATATGCTTTTTGGGATTAACAGCGGCAACTAAACAACTATTGTAAGCTTGTTAAAAAAGATATCATAATATATAGTTTTAGGGGAAATATATTTTTAGCATATTTTTCGGTTTTAGGGGAAAAATATTTTTAGCATATTTTTCACAAAAAGGGGAATTCTTATCACAGTGCTAGAAATCAAAGATAATCATAAAGGGTTTCTACGCCCATTGAATAAATCACTTTTCGTATACCAACACATATAAAACGGGTTAATATTCTTGGAATTCACGAATATATATACTAAATATGTCTTTCAAAATGATGGAGGCTTTTTTATTACTAGTGGAGATACAGATCGCAAAAACTGTACGCACAATAAAAGATGTTATAATAGGGTTTCCTTTTCAATAATAAAAAGTAAAATATGCATACAAAAATAACAAAGTATTTACAATTTTCTGTTTTCCCCTAAAACTTGATATAGTAACTACGTGACATATACATGGCAAAATTTCAAAGTTAATTTTTGTGCATTGAGGTCGCTGTAGATGCTGGAGCTTCAGCCACACCTTAAACATGAATAAGAGGTATCAAACAATGCAATTAACGAATGAAAAAAAAATTGCCTTAAATGCAAAAAATAACCAAGAAGATAATAGGGGAAACGAAAAATTCCCCTTAAATCAACTTTCCCCTTTGGCAACGTATTGCAGTAAAATTTTTCCCCCATATCAACTGCTAGGAATATATATATATATATATATATATATATATATATATATATATATATATATATATATATATATAAACACGAAGTAATTTTAACACAAATTACAACAGAGTGCTCAATGTGTAACAGAGCAGTTATATTATTTTTATGTTTTGTTTTCAAGGAAAAAACTACATTAATTTTGCTACTTAAAGTTTCATGCTTCTTAGCAATCTTCAGGCAAATGATACAAATTATACAAGTTGGTACTAACTAAAGTATAAACCTTTTAATTACGTGATAAAACGTAATAAAACAAATAAATACAAATAAATACATTGTTCGTTACAGTTCATTTCAACCATTTCAAAGTAAATTTGTTACGATGGCGACATTTGTTGATAAGTTCTGTTCTTTTATTTAACAGTCCCTTCGGTTCGCGAAGGCGAATTTAAAGAAAGGTTTAACAACCACAAAAAGTCCTTTCGACACGAGAAATACAGAAACGAAACCGAATTGTCGAAATTAATTTGGAGATTAAAAGACGACGGAACAGACTTTGAAATCTTATGGAGTATTGAAAAACGTGCAATGCCGTATAGGACAGGAGCGCGCACGTGTGACTTGTGCCTAACAGAAAAAATAGCAATTGTACGAGCTGAACCGAAGGGACTGTTAAATAAAAGAACAGAACTTATCAACAAATGTCGCCATCGTAACAAATTTACTTTGAAATGGTTGAAATGAACTGTAACGAACAATGTATTTATTTGTATTTATTTGTTTTATTACGTTTTATCACGTAATTAAAAGGTTTATACTTTAGTTAGTACCAACTTGTATAATTTGTATCATTTGCCTGAAGATTGCTAAGAAGCATGAAACTTTAAGTAGCAAAATTAATGTAGTTTTTTCTTGAAAACAAAACATAAAAATAATATAACTGCTCTGTTACACATTGAGCACTCTGTTGTAATTTGTGTTAAAATTACTTCGTGTTTATAAAAGCTCCTGTTTTTGTTGAGCACTCTGAACACTCTACACACCACTGTTTACAAGATTTTACATTATTGTTTTATGGTCATGGAAAGGAGAAATCTTGGTTACTCGCTAAAGAATATCCCGATACCACCGAAAAATACATACTTAAAATGTTTAATGGACAAAGTAGAAAGCCTTATCAAACGAATACGATGGAAGGCATATTTCTTCGATAAAAATAACGAAAAAGAAGACGAGCACGAACACGTATCTTTCGGTTTTAAATCAACTGCAACCCCACCTGTTAACCCGAACCTTGCAAGCTTCGAAAGCGACCTTTACGACCTCATCCGAAAAATCGAATTCCGCAATGTTGACAATTCGTTTTTAAACAAATTGAAAACCGACGTTAAGAACACCCAAAATTCCGAAAATGTATTTGCTTTCGCCGATAAAACTAATAACCTATACGAACTTCCGAAAAATGATTACACCAAACTCGTTACAGAAAATATCACAAAATCGTATGAAAAATGTAGTACTTCTTTGAAAACCAACATCAATAAAGAGGCCAAAAAAATCGCAAAATCGCTAGATTTGGACGCCAAAATGCAATGCTACTCAGAGAAACAGGCCTACATTACAATCAAAGACCACAAACCAAACTTCCCCCAAAATGTCAAGTGCAGATTAATTAATCCAGCCAAAACAGACATGGGAATCGTCAGTAAAAAGTACTTGGAGACCATCATAGAAAAAGTTCAGAAAGCAACGCAGGTCAACCAATGGCGAAATACATCTACTGTAATTGAATGGTTCAAAAAAACACCAACTGATGCAAAGTCAAAATTCATCAAATTCGACATTGTCGAGTTTTACCCTTCTATCTCTGAAGAACTACTCGACAAAGCAATTAATTTCGCAAGATCTGCTGTACCAATCGACAACAAAATCCTCAATATAATAAGGCACAGTCGGAAGTCCTTGTTATTTGATAAATCATCGACTTGGGTTAAAAAAGGAAACGTTCTTTTCGATGTAACAATGGGTTCATTCGATGGAGCCGAGATCTGTGAGTTAGTTGGACTATATATATTAAAAAAGATCAGCGATATTATCGATATCAAACATGTCGGTCTATACAGAGACGATGGACTTGCAATTATCCAAAACGCCAATGGACCACGAATGAACAAAATTCGAAAGGACATCATAACCTTGTTTAAGGAAGACAAATTGTCAGTAACTATCGAAACGAACCTGATTGAAACAGACTTTTTGGATGTATCATTTAACGTGAACAGTAAAACCTACAAACCCTACAGGAAACCCAACAACGATCCGCTATATATTAACATTAATTCAAACCACCCGAATACTGTATTGAAAGTCATTCCGAAGATGGTCAATGAAAGATTAATTGCGACATCCTGTAACAGAAAAGCATTTGATGACGCAAAGCCTTTATACGAAGCTTCACTCTCCGCCAGCGGATTTGAAAGCACAATGACATACGCGAGTAAACCCAAACAACGCCCTAACCGCCAAAGGAAGATAATTTGGTTCAACCCGCCGTTCAGTAAAAATGTTAAAACAGACATTGGACGATCATTTCTCAAGATTGTTAGAAAAAACTTCAGTAAAGATCACAAATATTATAAAATCTTCAATAAAAACACCCTCAAGTTGAGCTATTCATGTAGCACAAACATCCGAAATATCATAAAGGGACATAATAAAAAAGTTCTCACTTCTGAAGAAAGGCAAAAACAACGACCTTGCAATTGCCGGGATAAGTCCCAGTGTCCACTGAATGGTGACTGTTTAGCTGCATGCATCATCTACAAAGCGGAAGTCAAATACGTAGACAAAAAGGAATTTTACTACGGATTATGCGAAGGCGAATTTAAAGAAAGGTTTAACAACCACAAAAAGTCCTTTCGACACGAGAAATACAGAAACGAAACCGAATTGTCGAAATTAATTTGGAGATTAAAAGACGACGGAACAGACTTTGAAATCTTATGGAGTATTGAAAAACGTGCAATGCCGTATAGGACAGGAGCGCGCACGTGTGACTTGTGCCTAACAGAAAAAATAGCAATTGTACGAGCTGAACCGAAGGGACTGTTAAATAAAAGAACAGAACTTATCAACAAATGTCGCCATCGTAACAAATTTACTTTGAAATGGTTGAAATGAACTGTAACGAACAATGTATTTATTTGTATTTATTTGTTTTATTACGTTTTATCACGTAATTAAAAGGTTTATACTTTAGTTAGTACCAACTTGTATAATTTGTATCATTTGCCTGAAGATTGCTAAGAAGCATGAAACTTTAAGTAGCAAAATTAATGTAGTTTTTTCTTGAAAACAAAACATAAAAATAATATATATATATATATATATATATATATATATATATATATATATATATATATATATATATATATATATATATATATATATATATATATATATATATATATATATATATATATATATATATATATATATTTGTAATGGTATCCCGTTAATATGATATGCACTCACAATTGCTCTCCACATTGGAATATATATAGCTCGAGCTGCCCCAGAGTTCCTGCAGTGCCCAATACTGGCTCTGGTATCCGCTGACGAAGGCTTGTTAGCCGAAATACCAAAGTTGTGTGGATTCTCACGAATCCTTTTGCCGACGACGTGGCTCAGTGGATAAGAGCCCGCGGTGCATCTGATGCGACGATCCCGGGTTCGAGTCCCTGGGCTGCCGAGGCAAAGGGATTTCGCGATTTTTCTGCAACTTTGTAATGGTATCCCGTTAATATGATATGCATTCACAATTGCTCTCCACATTGGAATATATATAACTCGAGCTGCCCCAGAGTTCCTGCAGTGCCCAATACTGGCTCTGGTATCCGCTGACGAAGGCTTGTTAGCCGAAATACCAAAGTTGTGTGGATTCTCACGAATCCTTTTGCCGACGACGTGGCTCAGTGGATAAGAGCCCGCGGTGCATCTGATGCGACGATCCCGGGTTCGAGTCCCTGGGCTGCCGAGGCAAAGGGATTTCGCGATTATTCTGCAACTTTGTAATGGTATCCCGTTAATATATATATATATATATATATATATATATATATATATATATATATATATATATATATATATATATATATATATATATATTTAAATCAACTTATTTCTTATTAATTTTAACCGTTCTCATTTTATTTATTCACTTGTGACAATTTATATGATGTCACTCATGTAAGGAAAATCGGTAAGCATTGTCTCTAAGGACAGTAATTAGGTATTTCTGAGAAATTATTAAAAAACTTATTCTTGATTTTATGTAAGATACGTGCATTTCATTTAGCTAGTATAAAAATTTTAATAGCAGGAAATGACACGACAAGTGATGTTTCGTAATGACAATGTATTCACGACAGGCGAGGTTTCCTGTTTTGGTACGGACAGTACCAGCCTCGCTTTGTTGATATCCGAGACGGTGCGAAGAAATGACCCTGGGTCAGGCTGTTTTAAAATCAGCACAATTTGTGCTGATTTTTAATTTATTTAAATTTTAAATAAAAAAAAAGTTCACCAACGTACATTGTGATCAGGAGCTAGTAAGCTAGCTTCAGCAAAAGTAGCTACAACTTTTTATGCGTACCTTTTGCGGCTACAAAAAAATCTTTAAATGTATTTATTTTGTGGTTTTCAACTAAATAAAGCTAGGGGTCAAATAGGTACTTTTGTTTTCCTAAATTATTCTACATCTTCATAACGTTACAACCTACCTAAAACAGATTAGTACTTTATTATTATTGCCTACCGTAAATTTATTGGTGAAAGTTGCTGGCAGCTCTTGGACAATATCCGTAAACAGTTTTGAAGATGGCAACACGTTGTGCTAAATATGTCCAACATGACAGCCTGTGTTTTTATTCCAATCAAAGCTGGAAATTTTTTGCGGTCACACGTTTTTTATCGAATGACAAATTTATGCATTTGATGAAAACTAATATTGCCAAAGCTTTAACTATAACGATTATTAAGTGTCATATGTTGTTTGATAAGCTGTGTGTTGAAGTATTTATGGAAAATATCTGATGTCCTTCGCAAAGTAATAGTCACAATGAAGTGAATGGTGGTCGATAATGCCAGACCCTAACCCTATTGATATTAGGTCGTGGAATTTTGAAAACATGCCGCGTTGGGCTTATTCAACATTTGGCTTAAAAAGTCATGAAAAGCTCATTTGGCTTGGAATTTCTGAACAAATTGCAAAGGCATTAATAAATCATTTTACCATATAAATTAAAATCCATTATATTCTTCGAAAAGTATACGAAATATTGAGAGAATGTGTCCATGACGCTCAAAGGTGCGTAATTACCCTTATCGAAAAAAATTAACATGTACATTTTATTTATTTATTTCAAAGTTCAGACGGAGTTATGACTTTCCTTAAAATTTGAGGATGTAAAACGTAATGGTACTTTAATATCTTGAATTTATTGTTGTTTTTTTCCAGCCGCCATATTTAACGATCTTGTTGATCTCTTATTTTTGTCTAATAAGCGGGCCGCCGCAAAATGTTCGTGTGAAACAGTAGGTAAACAAACGGCCTTAACTTTAAATAAGCACTGAGATGGGGTTCGATAAAATCGCCATTATGGTAGGCTTCGTTCACGCTGCTGTTCTTTTTGGCTTGTTTTTCTTTGTAAAACATGGCATCAAAAAATGTTGATTTTGGTTCTGTTTAAAAAAAGTGGCCGCGCGTAAAGACATCCGTATCACTTTCTCCACTTAGATTTAATTTTCTTCTATTCTATTCGCCATTGTTTTTGGAGACCAGACAAAACAAAACGGAAAGAAGAAACCACATCATTGCCTCGTGGTTATTAATTATGATAATTAATGCTTATCACGCTCTTTCTTTTTTTATTAGCATGACCGGGATAATTGCATATTATAAGCCAAAAAAACCAACGATAGTTGAAGATAGTTGAAGCACTATGGAGATAATTAAATTTAGGGCATGAAAGGGGAAGTTCTGAAAATTTAGGTATTCTAATTGTCTAGACCTGATACTGTCTCCATAAGGAAACGACTAACTGTTTAAACAAAGGAAAATAATCAAAAAGTAAGACAGCTAGCGAGGCGAAGCTGTGTTCAGAAACAACAACAAGAAGTGGTCAGTGTTGCAAAGAAGTGTTATTTCAGTAAGTTAAAACGTTTAAATAATAAAAAATAACACAGAAACGTCGATTGATTTATCTGATTTATCATGTTCGGAACTTTGTGGATACATTTATAAAAGCATTACGATGGAAACACAGCTACGGATACTCTCCCTCATTCATTATTTTTTCTGTAATGGCATGAATCCAGCAACCATGTGATCGATTTTGCCGTGCGTTTATTATCGCATGATTTGTGCAATGAAATGGAATGGTGGTTCTGTAGGCGAAGAGAAATTGGGGTGAGTTTGTTATTTCTATGAAATATTCGAACATGTTCTGGTTGTCAGTTTTCAATAAAATTTTCAGGATAATGTTTTTTTATGTATATCTTTCAATTTTTACAATAAAATAGGCACCTCTAAAAAAATTGCCTACAGGGTGATTACGCGCCTTTAATTATGACCACTATGGTTTTACTGATGGAATTTCGTGATCATTTCATGCCAACCCTTGACTTCTGTGTGACAGAAATTGTTTTATGGAGTGAATAACAAACCAAATGGTGAAAAGACATTTATTCTATAGTCTACATCTTGCTGTGCGACGCTGGGTCTTAGCTGGTACGTATCATATATTACAGACACTTTTTTAACATATAGCTACATGTGAACATTTTGTACATATACAATGACATTCAAGATCATGCTCCTTTCCAGTTTTTGAAAATATTTTTTTAAGCTGTTTGTGTCTGTTGTTTGTACACGGAAACTTACTTTAACACTCGCTAATGTATAACTAAATACTTTTAAACTTCCTTAAAACAGTAAGCTACACTAACAAAGCCAAATAATTCATAAATAGCATTAACGTTCCTGCGTTTCTCTTGCACTGAAACTTTACCGCCATTATTGTTTTTCTGTCATATTTTACGCACGAATTAATACACTTTTCCCGAATTAGTTTTCTTTGATGCACCGCAGCAATTTCTCAACTTTTTTAATTGTTTAAATGAATGAATGATGAATGTGATTTTCGAAATCCTCATCTGAAACTTGATAAAATCTGACATCTTCAGATTCATACAGCAAACAAACAACCTGTTTCAACAGTTTTATTAATTTTGTGCTAATTGATCTCTGCTTGAAACCAAGGCTTATTAGTACAAGTAGAAAATTAAGTAGAAAATTAAGACGTTGACCGTAACATTAACACCACCCAAACATCATTTTCACATGTCGAATTAAGTTAAAATTTTATACACACACCAATTCACATTTTGATCAGAATTGCAGACTACTTTGACAAGATTTATCATAACTTCAGCTATTCCATTTGTTTCAAGTAGAAATTATTTGAAAACCACCTATCAACCGTTGAGTCACCATGACAACAGACGTAACGTCATACCAAAATGTTTTTATTTATTCTGAATCTAACTAAAATGATGAGAAGTCACGAAATTCTAACCCCTAAAACGGTATATGCTTTATCGAGTCTAGTTCGATTTAATTTATCGAGTCTAGTTCGATTTAATTTATCGAGTATACTTTAAGGGCAGCGGTCCAGCTAGCATCCACATTCGAATCTGTTTTGCTTTGCTTACATTTGCGCCTGAAGTTGTTTTTGTCTGAATCGTATCTAGATGAAACGGTTTCTCTTTTTCAGTTATATTTTTTGAAAGAAAAGAAAGATCACTTATGAAAATTGTAAATTAAAAACAAAACAAAAGTAAAAGACCAGTTTTAATTTTATAAAGTTGTTATTATTGTTGGAAAAATCCTTAATTATCTTCCAAATTGTATGATGGGGTTTTAATAAGCGTCAAAACTGGTTGTGGAGAAGATAGCTAATATTGTTGGTTGTTTGATTTGACTACCAACGTTTTAATAGTCACGCAAAAAAAAACATGTAATTGATTAAACTCATACTTACAAGGCTGTGATCCTGCTGCTTTGGCCAGAAAGCAAATCAATTTCTTACCGCTGCAGTAAAGCGTTATTAAGAATAGACGCCCTTTATAGTGAGAATATGCGGAAGGAATAGACGAGCGATCCCACTAAAAATAATAGAAGTTCATCTTGCCGTGAACGTGCGAAATTTAAAGATTACACAAAATGTCAACATTGTTGTCCTTGTTGTCCTCAACTAACTTTTAGGTAGTTTGACGACAGCCAAAAACTTTGTGGTATAAGGATACGCCTGTTGCCATGGTGATTTTTTTATTATGCCCCAGTTCAAGGTTTTATAGCCCCAAAAAGCCCTGACTTAAATAGGGTTAAAGTTATTTTTTTAAATAAAAACAATTGTATTTTCCAGGGTCTTAGGAATGACATAAAATGATGCTGGTGTAACAAAGACCTTTCTACTTACAGACATTGTAACTGTTGTTGGATAATCAACAAGAGCAGATTCAGTGCCATAGCGAATAGAAAAATCACGAGTTCTTTCAAAGTTCTCCCAGTATCTGCCATTCCATTTTTTGATTGCGTAAGTTGTACTACCAAAACATTGAAGAAAGTTTTTAGACCCTTGCCAAGCTATTGGCGTTTGAACTGTAGTAATCGTGACATAACAATCAATGTAACATGTCGAACAACCTGCAACAAAAGGGATATACTTGACAAATAGACGCTTTTACAAAGGTAAAAAAAATGAGGTATTTATTTGACAAATATGAACATTCACTAAAATTAAATCAATCTAGTACTATAAATTAATCAACCATAGTTAAAAAAAGCGGTTACTTCCTTGAGAGTAATTTTTGTTAACATTTTTGATTCCTTGGTATGGTAAAAAGAGAATGAAAAACATTTATCGATACGATTTCAATTTTTTGCTTCTCTATATCAATAATACATTGTCTTTTTGTCGGACAAAAGCGGGTCATGCTAATCCACGCACGAAATCTTTAAGTGGTAAATATTAAATGCGATACGGATACATTGCCCATGCGCGCCTTTTTAAAACCAATCATGAAGCTCATTTTTATGCAATGACCAATCAGAATAATATTTGGTTTGTTGCAACATTTTTCTAACACGAGTTATCAGAAAGACAGTCATTTTAAAAGTTGTTGAGTTGGGTTAATGAGCTTCGAAAAAGGTCTTTTATAACCTTTTTACGTTTTAAAAGATTTGCAATTGTTTTGTTTTTGTATTTCCTGTGTATAATATCTAGATATCAAGATAAATATTCGATCACGCTAGTAGCCATGTTAATTTTAGGATTTTTTTTGGCCGTAGGGATGGAAGGTAGGTTCACCTCGTTCACACTTCACATTACTTATGTTTCTTTTGCATTCGATGATATCGTGATCCATAATTGCTGATGGAATTACCTTAATGTCCGTTAATGTTCGGATGGTAACAAACTAGCTCTATTTATGCTGTTCTGTTCGGGTTAAGGCCGGCTCAAATGCATCCAACATTTCATCCAATATCGTAAATTTTTGATGTTGGATGAAATGTTGAATGCATTTGAGTTGAACTAAAATTTCTCAAAAATAAAAAAAGAAGAAAAAAATCATGTTGGATGATGTTGGATCTCGGTCAAACTTTTCATCCAACATTTTCAGCTTCATCCAACACAATTTTCATGTTGAATGCATTGGAGTCAAATTTCGTCCAACATTTTATGGTTTTGTATAGTACGTAATTTTCGAACACATTTTCGAACACATTTTCGAACGTTTTTTGACAATCGAATGTTTTCGGTGTAGTCCCACCAACTATTTCCTTTGGCGAGATAAGGTCAAAAATTTTGCTCAGTACAAATTCGAAATCACCCATATCCATCCGGAACATTTCCCGAAAATCCTTGTCTGTCTTCTATCATCAGTTCTTGGATGATATTTGTAAGATATCCTCTTTCTTTTCTTCTTTTCAGCCAGTTTCGTGTTTATCCCCTGGTCGGTTTTTCATCATCGAAATTAAAAATCGTGTAAAATCATGATAGCTGCAAGGTCCTCCATGGTGAAAAGTCAAATGAATGAACACGTCATGTTGGATAAAACGTGTTGGATGAAGCAACTCAAATGCAAATTTCGAATTTTTCAACTTCCGAAATTCAAGCAAATTTTCATCCAACATCATTCAACATTCGAACCAAAATGTTGGATGAAATGTTGGATGCATTTGAGCCGGCCTTTAGCTTTTTATTCAGTTGGGTATAAAACGCTTTCATCTTAGACAACATGTGTCATATTCAACTTGGGTTATGTAGCTATCTAGCTAAAAAGTAAAATAACCACATATATATTGTTGACTTTAACAAAGTTATTTCATGGTTACTCTTTCTTATGTTAAATGCAGCTAATCTAAGGTAAGAATTTTTGTGGTTAAACTTTATCGCATTTGCTTTGTTTGCATTTTGCGGAAACAAACATTTGAATTTCTAGGAAAATAGAAGTTCTGGCGGGGAAAACTATTGTGTTTTTTTAAACTTTGCATTTAATATTAACTAGATTTTTTGAATTTTGCGGAATTCTTTGAGAACATCTGTAATTGGAAGATTTTGTGGTTGATAATTGACCATATTTTTAAGTGAATAGCTACACTTTTGACTGTATTAGAAGTTCGAGTGAACATTTTTTGTTGTAATGATACGCATTTTTTGCAGAATAGTATCAAAGTAGCATCACAAAAGAATTCGATAAAAAATACGTATCATACTTTTAATACACAAAATGATATACAATTTAATATAAAAAACCATAAGATGAAAAAAACTTTACAGAGGGTACTGTTCAAAATAATATCCTAGGGTGGATTTATGTGTAATTTTTTCTCTTTTTTTGACTTTTTCATATAGATATCTTTCGACTTTCAGAAAATATATTTGTTGGGGTTAGTATAACGAGCGAGGGAGATACCACAAACTTAATAAGATCACAGCTTAAGATGATGCAAAAATTACCAACTAAGTCGGGTTTTAACGTAATTAAAACATATTGTATTCCAGATCTTAAACACGTTTGCAATATCAATGGCTTAACAGGCATTTTTTCCAACTTGTTTTTAAAATATTAAGAATCAAAGCCCTTCTTTGCAACACCACTTCTTAGAGATGTGAATTAAAGAATAGTTGCAATAACAATATAGTTTATCTACTCATTAAACTGTACCACCCTAAATTGCAGCACTGCATTCATGTAGATAAAGAAAATGTTTACCTAAGTCTCTTGCATTTGGATTACGACAAGATGGCTTTTCAAGAGCGTCTGTACTGTAAAACACGCTTTTTGATTTTGAGCACCGGCAGATCACAATATTTTCGCTAATATTTCGTGAATGCAATATTGCGCCGTATTTGCTACAAATAGATTGATCAGTTGTGTTTCTAAATGTGATTCTGTCAGTAGATGTTAAAGAATGTCCGACTTCTATGTTAATACCACGAGCTGCTGAAGTTGAAAACAAAAGTAGAGTATGGATACTCAGAAACAGCATGATTTGTGTAGAGTAATCTAAATGTTAAAAAAAATTGTTAATTTTAGGGCCGAAATTTGATCGTGAGAAAAAAAAAAGAAATAAAAAATAAGAAACAACAAAACAACAACACAAAAACAAACAAAAACAAACAAAAAACAAATAAACAAAAAACAAAAAAACACAAAAACAAATAAAAAGACAACCAAAAATCACAAAAACAAAACAAACACACAAAAAAAATAAAAACAACACAAAAAACAAAACAAAAACAAAAGCATATAAAAAATAAACAAAAAACACAAAAACCAACAAACAAATAAAAAACATATTTTCATAGGACACAAAAAGTATAAAAGTGGCTCACGTAAAACCATCTTTTCGCTTCAATTCATAAAAACAATGATCCGAATTTGTTTTGTGAACTTTTGTGAAAAGTTTTAAAATCGAACGATCTTGAATTCCAAAAGTATCAAAACCGAACATACGCAGTCAGGTAATAAAACGGATACTGACTAGTTTTGATGTTGCACTGTAAAATACAATGCCCTTACTCCATGCACGTAAATATTTGATATATTCCTTTTTCAGTACACTCACAAAACCAAGACTTATTGTTGCAAACATTTCCTTAAAAACAATGTTACAAATCATATTTCAACAACAAAACCAAAATCTCAACCACATCATTTTTACAGTAGTTTTTCAAATTTTACCGAGAGAGTCAAATCACTCCCTGAATGCTAAAAAATTGAGTCTTGGGATGACCAAATACAAATTATCAAAAATGATTATAATCACTCAACACCACAATTTGAAATACACGTAGATATCAGTCCAGCATACCAGGGGCTGATACATGAAATTAAACCAGTTATTCTATTTCTTTCACAAAGTTGGGCGTTAAAACTACGCAAGGCGTTAAAGGGCGTTTTTTCATTAAGCGCGACAAATCGCATCATTATAATGCATAAAAAGCCATATATAAAGGACATATATATTAGCCATTTTTATAAGATTGTTGAGTTTGTTTAACATAGTTATCGGTGAGCATACTCTGTTTACAAGGTCAAAATTTTCTGCACATTTTACAACCCTCCAGCAGATTATTTAAAAGTTAAATACAGATTATGTATATCATATGTCCATATCCACACTGGAGAGCATATTTCAATAGATTTCTGGTGACCAGCCGAATAGGAGTACTGCTTTTACGAAAACGTGTGTAAAAGAAAACAGAATGAAACTCAGGACAAAACAACATGAAATATATTTTATCAGAAATATAAATTACATTTTTATGTAAATACGATATTTCTTTTAATAAATACAAGTTTCAAAAATTTCATAGTTTAGTGGATTTGTTATTTTACTAGTGCAAAAACATGAAAGTTTTTCTGCACAAGAAACATTCTACAAACATTAGAAAAGCAGTTTTTACCTATTGTAACAAAAATATTTGGTAACACTGTCCATCGATAAACAAAATTCACCAGAAAATAGGTTTATTTCGAGGTCTTTTAAAGTAAACCATTCTTTCAAGCTAAAAATTATTGATTTAAAAGGAGCAACTTCATTCCACTTTAAATCTACTTGGAATTCTAAAACTCACAGTATCAGGCATAACAACTTGCTTTATCCAACTTTACTTAAGAGCGCTTCAGCAGAAAAAACTGTCTGGCTCCAAACATCTCGCGCTTCAAAGTTTCATGGCTGACCGTTCGGCATGCTATCTCTTCACAAGTCAGTCGTAATTAATAAATCAGGGGGTAGTTGCACAGTTTTTCTGAATGTTTTACTTTTTGGCTGTTTCATGACTTTGATAATAAATCTTCAAAAGCAAATATGTTGTTCATTATTCTTTTTGCGAAAAAATTACTGTACGACGAGGTAAAGCATCGTTTGCTAATGTTTTTAACGGTTTTCACAAGGCAATAGCCTTTAATGAAATATTCTCGACGTAGTTCGATGTACTTATATTAAAATTCCGGGGGTTGTATTATACTACTATTATTTGTATTATTTACCCCCTTATGAAACCCAAAGCGAAAGTTCGTCCAAGTACGTCGAAAATCAATTAAGGGGTATATGCTAATATTTTTACGGTGAATTAAAACAACAATTGAATTTTATGCCCCCTAATGAAACAACATGCGAAGTAAGTCGCAGGATATCAAGGCAGTTTTTTACGTATTACGCCATATCATCTATGGTTATGCGCTGAGCTATATATCTACATAAATTCAACTCGGCGCATTTGACGACAGCACCCGAGAAGGTTTTTGTGTTCAGCGAAATATTTTTTTGGAATAAGGCCTTTTGCAAAAAAACACGACTAGCTTGACTTACCCTAGATCCGCCACTGCATACAGTATCAAAGTATATCCATGGATTATCCCTGATGATCATTATATATTCATATATATAATGTATAAATGATCAATAAGAGATATTAGAATCAAATAAGTTTTGCCCGAGAATCACTGTCTCCTCCCTGTTTTCTTCTATTCATGTCACTAGACATACCATCCCAAGAATGTTTAAGTTTTTCTCAGATGAAGGACCACTACAGCAGAAAAATTTATATCGTTCCCAAGAATGTGTGATATTGACTAATGAAGATAGTATCTGCTAATCGTGTTCAACACAACAAAAAAGGCACGAAAAGCACTAAACAGATCGCAGTATACTTTGAACACTCCAGCAAGCCTTTATGCACTAATATTTTTCACTTCATCTAATCGAGTTTTGTTGGCGATGCAAGGTATTCGTGAGGAAAATAACGCATTGAATTCAGAAAATAAGGAACAAGTAACAGTTACAAAACGAACTTGAAGCAGCATCAATTTCAGTAAATTCGTAATATATTAGTATAATAATAATAATTTAGTATAAATAATGTCCAATGCTGACCAATCCAACTTATTATACGAACATCATCTTTGATCAAACTACAAGGATTTTCAACATTATCAAGGTTGTTAATCTTCAAGGTTTTTAATTCGTTCAACGCTGCCTCGGGGTAACACTCGTCTCTGATTATTGTAGCAAGGAACTTTTCAAAGTGCGTTTTGAAATACAGTGGATTCAATAACTCCTCTGCCATCTTACTACTCTTCTGTGGTTCTTTTTTTGTTGTGTGAGCAACTGCAGCTTCGTTGTGTTTCGCTTGTGTGTGTCTGGTCAGTCCTCTTTTGGAATCATGCAAACTTTTTCACAAAATTCACTACTAAAACCAGTGTTTTGAACTTCAGTTGCATGATAATGATGATGATCATGATGATTGTCATCATCATCATCAATACGATCAAAGCCCACTCTAATATTGTCGAAAGTCTCTAACATATCAGCATCAATTGGTACTAAAAGAGCATCAATGTGATGAGAAAGAAGGCAAAATCAACCTGCGCCACAGTCATTTTAAAAATTTCCGTGCCTTTTATTTTGGAGCACCCCCACAAAACAGGCTTAGACGCCATTATTGCATAATACGACCCGATTTGACCGCGGTCTCTCTTTCTTATGACTATGGTTTGGGGTAGAAGTCCAATACAGTCATAGCGACATTCTTTTTACAACTGTCATTTATCTGAGAAATAGATGAAATGACGGTCAAACTCTCATAAAAAACATCTATGTAGCGAACAGTTGATAGCAGACACACCTCTCCACAGCGTACACGCCCAGAAAATGAACAAGTAAAATAATTTTTGAAAGAAGTTCGCCTGTATTTAATTAAAAAGTTAAACTGTTACAAGTTTAAATTTCAAGTTAAAGCAAAAATAACTTTCTTAGTTAGCTTGTCTTTTACCTTCTCTAAGCAACAATAATGTTCTATTACTAAACAGCCACATGTTTACCATATCATTTCAAAAATATCGCGAAGTCGTTATTATATGCGCGTATTTCAGTAAGTTACGCGGAAATTACTTTTCTAGTGGAAATCGCGCGTAACAGGTATGTACGAAGAATCACAATTCTTAACACCCAACTTCTACTAGGTTAAAAGTGCCTTCAAAAATTCTGACCAAGGGAAACCCTCTCTTCCCGGGTCAAGTAGGGTTAGTACGATGTTTATAAGACGTTAACACTTTGTCAATTGTGATCCTACTGATCTTTAAGGTGCTCACATCTTTTTGAACTTTTCATATAGGACTAGAAAGAGAAATAAAACATGTATAATGACATAATATATACAATATCCCTGAATTTTTTTGCGTTGTATCCCAGGGGTGAACTTCAACTTTTCTTTATAAGATTTCACAGCAGTTTACTAAGTTTATCACGTGAAACTTTAATCATATTTTCTAAGATTTGCAATTCAGAACTAAAAAGGCAGAAGAACCAAAACTAAAAAATCATGACAACTTTTCTAGCCTTTTTAGATAAAAAAATTTATTATAGAACACGATGATGTAACGTAGAAGCGTTCGATCAAATTGGGTTTGGATGCAGCGTTCGAGTTTTTTTATTGCCCAGCTAAGAGATGATTGACTGCATAGCAACGCCCATAGTAACCATTTTCATCGTTTCTAGCGAACTTCTAATTGACATGTAGAAATGTTAGTCACTTAGGTATATTGCATGCTGAAACAACATCTTGCAAAGTTGAAAATCTAATTCCACAAAGGTCAGTTTTTTTGGTGCAATTTTGCATATAGTCCTTCTGTACAAAAGTTGAAAACAAAGTTTTGAAAACAAAAGTTTGTAAATTATAACATATAAAACGACAAAAATCATTTACACGGGTAAAGAAATTATCTTTACCATATAATAATACAACAGATATTTAATTCTAAAAAAATGGTTTTTATAATACAACGTTGGAGGCCAACATAGTTAGATGCCATCAGCAAGAAGGTCTTCCATGTTTCCTTGTGGGACGCACAATTTATTTCCGGTTGGTAGTCCTATACATGTGCATCGGAACAAGTTACAGGGACAGTTTGTCGTCGTACCAACGTAATGACAATCATTATCAGTTGTGCAGCCAGATTTATACGCTGGGCACTATAAAAAAATAAATAATTATTTAGCCATTATTTTTTTTGGTAACGTCACACAAAATATTTTAAGACCTCTTGGATCATAATCAACACTTTTGCATATCGTGAAAGTTAATTTTCGCGAAAAAACATTGAAATAATCATGCGCGAAAAAGTGGCCATTCGCAAAAGTTACTTTCCTTGACTTCACAATGTTTTCGCGAAAGTTTCTTCCGCCAGAGTTTCTTCCCTTAAAGCAATTCTACGTGAGTATACCTAACGTAATGAAACACTGATCAATTATAGCATTTATTTTGCGTTGACAATTACTTTATAAAGTGTTTCAAGTCTGCGTTTAAAAATTGGCGGGAGGACTTGATAACTCCAATGATACATGTCTAATCAATTCAAGCTCTCCATCCTTTGGACGAAGAGAAAATAAAAAAGAGAGCACGATTTTGTGACTATTCTGTTTTATTATATTTAAACAAAACAATACCTTGAAATAAAAATTACAGAATCGAAGAATAGTTGATAAAGGCATAAATTTTTCGTGCACTGTTTACATAATCAGTTTCCGATTTGCAGAAAAAGTAATGTTCTAATACAGATTAGTAGAAAAATCAACTGGTTTGCCGTACCATTAATCGTGTTTTTTTTGCCAGTTGTATATACATGTTTTTTCTTTTGTAAGAATACGTTTCATAAGGAAATTAGGCCGGGATTTCAGGTCGAAAACAAGGTCTATTGTAAACAATAGTGGTTTCGGTATTCTGGTGAAAATTCGTGCTTTTTTAGCATTTGCTATTCCGTGCAAGGCTAGCGTTACAGATAGACTTACATCTATTGTATTCAAGTTACTGGGCTCCAAAAAAACCTAGGAACATCGTTATCGCACTCAAAGCTTTCCACCACTTTCTACTACGTTTTCAAAAGCAGGTTTTTATATAGAATGTGATAAGCAGGTTGTTTCTTTTATATATGGTTTTGATTCTTGTACAGTATTGACCAACATTTGTATAACATTTCCGTAAAAACATTGACTGCGTTCATCACTCGATGTAAAAATAAAAACATTTACTTACATGAAAGGAATACATTACGAAAAATGGTGTTTTGACTTTGGTATATAAAGATCATGATTAAATTTATTAAAATATATTACATAATTACCTTATCGGATGCTGACAGTGTAGAAGCTGGCAGTGACATTAACAACACCAACAATAACGATGTCAAAAAAAATCCTGCAAAATATATTCAGTTTAAAAACAGTGGAAGGCTAAGAAAAGACAGTATCATGAAGGCCGATAAACTTTCCTCATAGTTAAAGTTTGTCCAATTAAAACACTGTTCCTCTATAACAAGAAAACCCTCACAAACGACGTTCCAAGCAAATATCTTATACAGTCAAGATAAATAAGAAAAATATCTCACCTCTCATCCTTGGCGATATGTCTGTATAGCAGATTGAAAGCGATACCGTTTCTTTACTAAATGCGCTAGCTAATTACAAAAATTATATACAATAATCGACAGTTAAAATTCATGACATAAACGTTATTGCCTTCAAACGTGCGAAGTTGCGAAATGTCATGCGCACATAAAATTATCTATTAGTTCCGATAAGTGATAATTACAGCCTAGCAACGGATAATTATTAGAAACACGAATATGTTTACTTTGCCATCTTTATATATTTAATTCTTTCATTTTAAAACAATTACAGATTAATATTTCCGCCATAACTATAATTTATAAAAAACATATATGTTATCTGCTACATAAAGCAAGCCGTCCATCTTGTTACTTTCCAAAAGACCTTTCGTTATATCATTTTCTCAAAAAGCTGTATTTTATTGTAAAAGTAGAGTTACTTTGTACAGAATGTAGTGGATTCGACTACGGCTTGCAGTTCTGTGGATTGCGGATCGAACCCGCTGATTGTAGCGATGTACATTACAGCTCTACTTCTATGTGACTACGCTGATTACACTAGCCCGTCATGATCGGAGGTCAGACCGGGGGGGGCATTCTCAGTAAAGAATGGAGACACGGATCTTTAATAATTGACACATTAATTTGTTATTATTTTCAAATGTACAAAATATATAATATTGTAAAAAACAAAATAAATAAACCAAATACTTCATTATTATTAAAGTTTGTTCTCCCCGAAGAGATAGAAGTCGAGTTCCTGGTGGATATAGTTGTCATATTAAACATTTCTGTGGTAACGTTTGGTTTTGTCGTTACCGTTTTTCGTGTTGAATTTTCAAATGCATCGGTCGTTGTGATTTCAGTAATAGTCACCGTTCCTAACGTTGCTGCCATATTTTTTGCAGTCGTTGCTTCGGGAGAAGTCGTAATATATTTCGATGTCGTACTCTGTGTAGGATTCGGAAGTATATTTAAGTTCTCCGCGTTGCATAAATCCTGTGCGCAGCAATGAGCCTATAAAACGTTAAAATGTTGAGTTATGCGTATTAAATGATCGTAGCAAAGTTAAAAATAAATAAATAAATAAATAAATAAATAAATAAATAAATAAATAAATAAATAAATAAATAAATAAATAAATAAATAAATAAATAAATAAATAAATAAATAAATAAATAAATAAATAAATAAATAAATAAATAAATAAATAAATAAATAAATAAATAAATAAATAAATAAATAAATAAATAAATAAATAAATAAATAAATAAATAAATAAATAAATAAATAAATAAATAAATAAATAAATAAATAAATAAATAAATAAATAAATAAATAAATAAATAAATAAATAAATAAATAAATAAATAAATAAATAAATAAATAAATAAATAAATAAATAAATAAATAAATAAATAAATAAATAAATAAATAAATAAATAATCCCATTCTGGTAAATACACGTCCCTTTTACGACCTTCCAGTGGTAATAAACACGCTTTTAAAATTAAGAAATAACCAACCTAAATGGTCACAGCAACGATACATTTTTTTCTCCTCAGCAAAGAAACATTGAAAGAAATTTCTCAGCCAGGCCTAATTTAAGAATTTTTAAAAATACTTGGACATTTCGTGGGCTTGGTTTCGGAAGTGGTATGAAGTAAATATCTCTGTCAGTTTACCTAATTATCTTGGTCATACTGCGCAAGTTATGTTTATGGGTGACAAACCGAGTCAAAACTAAATGTTCAGCTCAATTTGGCACAGCTAATGAAATATTCCGTGATGATTAATAAAGACGACCGACTATAACTTACGTTTCTGCAGTTAGCCAGAGTCTTGTCAACACTAGTTCTGCAAACATCACAATATATCCTTGATACTCCACAACCGCGTAATGATACAGCGAGAACTTTTAATTCCTCTGTTTTAAACTGAGCAGTTGCTCTATAACATACATTTTCTTTCCCAGAGCATTCAATTATCGCTTGAACGGAATCATTATGTCCTTTACGTTGGTCGTAGCACTTCAAAGAACTTCCTAAAACAAAAGTAAAGTATATGATCCACGCAACTCCAACCATGTTAACCACGCATGAAAATAATTTGTAATATTAAATGGTATCTCTAAATTTAAGCGTAAGTTTTTTATCCGATGAAGAAAAATTTAGAATCATTTTTTAAATTTATAAACTAGAAATAACGCACTTATCATTATAAAGTTAGAAGAAGTAAAAATATGCTCAGTCAGTTGCGGCATTCTTATTTACAGATGCAAATTAGACAGATTCGAAGAAATGTAGAAACAGAAGAAAAGCGCAATGCTCTTTCCTTCCAAGCGCATTCCAAGCACATCCGTAATACAATGTCTAGTGACCTAGTATAAACATCGGACATTGTGCCTACTATATCGACAATTTTGCCTTAAGTAACTTCTTCTACAGTTATTTTAAATTAAGTTTCCTGGCTTCGGTTTTCTCGGAAATTGATTTAAACATACTCAGGAAAATTAAAACCAGCCACCTACCTTTATTGATAAGAATAATGATCACCACGTGAAACAAAAAAGCTTTCCTAAACATTATGTTTACAATATTTTCCGCTTAGCAAACTTAAGCGAAAGAAGGTTGAAAGAAAGCAAACCTTCGGCTTTCTCAAACTTATTTTTTTTTGATTGCATAAACCAACATGTTAAAATATTTTAGTCATCCTTAATCATCTCATTAGGACAATATGCGCATGCATTAATTGCAGCTTATTAATTAGTTAAGACATCCTGTCATTTTATGAAGCAGTTAAAATATAAAGAGCGCAGCGCAGCCCATTTCCTCATTATAATAGTCAAATATAAGTAGGGTGTGAAGGGTGTATAGGACTTCCCCACTATACATCAAAATGTTTAACATTAGTAATTTTTTTAAACATTTTCCCGTAAATGTTTGATTAAACAAGTACAAACGACGATGGTGTGCTTTTTTTAAGGGAGTCCTAGCGGTTTCCGGTTGCGATCAAGTCAGTGTACAGTTTTTAACCACGTGATTTATCAGTCACTTTTACTAATATCACGTAGTATTTTCTCAGTACATAACGCCTCAAACGGAACTTGCGTTGATACCAGCTAGGGTATTTTCATGAAAACGAAGAAATTATATGTAGCTATAGCTAGTATATCACTTTTTGTTTACATGTAATGAACTAACTCTAAGCCTCACTCACGCCTGCAGCTATCTAGCGTAAAATTACCAACCTATCTAGCGTAAAACTCCCAAATAAAGTTTCCTACTTGGCTAGCATAAAACTAGCTAATAAACCAGCGTAAAACTAGCTAGTAATCACTTAGCTACAATCGTTCGTAAAGTATGTTGGCTCTGGCAAATTTAGACCAAAAACCAAGGACCAAAAAGTTTAGCAAAATCAGCAAAATAACATAGCTACATATCCTACAGATAGTACTTCCCGTGTCCACTTATGATCAATGTTTATATAGCGGTTGATGTGGTAACGTTTAATCGTTTACATCGCTCAGCCCCAAAGGGCATTTTTCAACATTAAATGCCACGGAGGGGGAGTGGAGAGCCATATTTGTGGGCAATTGTAGCTATATTGTAGGCATGCCACAAGGGCCCCGGGTAGTAGACATTGTCATGTTGTAGGTCAGAAATTCAAATTTTTTTAAGCGTGCTGGTGAGCATACACCAGTGCAGGTCAAGTGACAGAAACGGAAATTATTTCTACATATCGGGAAACTTATTCTACACCATCATCTACATATTTTATTACTTAAGCGTTTAAATTCTGGCGAGCGGTTCATGTACAATCGTCAACACATGCTAAAAATCTTCAAATGGATATATCGCATTTTGGGTTCAATCAGGACAACTTTAAGAAAAATTAATAAAAATCCTGATTGGAAAATCTTATAATTTACTTCGGGAAACAATTTTCCGATATACCAATAATATCCTGACAAAGAAATAATGCCGATGCCGATGCCGGATACCAGTCTTGTTTAATTTAACATTTTTTAGGATTTTGCTCATACATCAGGGTCTAAACAAAATATGCCACTGGCCCATGGAATATTGCGTCTGGAACAAACTGCGGTACTGCTGATGCAGAAGTCCCGGGATATATTTCATCAAATTAAACCATTTTCGCTTTGGCAAAGATAAAACCGTTTGATCTGATAAAATGTTATGCCTTGATATTATTCTGTTATTCATGGCTGTTCTAATGACTGTTGAAGACCTTTTTACAGCTGGCAAGAAGAATGGTTGCGAAATTTATCTAATTTCACATGACGAATGCACACCGACGCCTGCATAGAGAAACTGTTGTTGCTTCGATTTAAAATGGAGAAGAATCGTAGGCTAGTAGAATAGGAAAACTGGAATATTTTGCCTATAGAGAATTTTTGTTGTTTGTTAGCTATGGTGTTTTTCTGATTCTGTTTCTCTTTTTCTTCTTTTTTTCCGTCGGAATCATCGTTAGATTTGATTTGGAAAAATTACGTTATTTTGCGTTATTTGATTATTATTTTTCGCGTGGTTTATTAAGGTATTAAGGTTTTGAAACGTTAAGTACGAAAAAATTGAAACTTTATTATATTTGTAAATTTCATAAATTCTTGAATTTGTTTATCTGCACAAAAGCATGCTGCTCTGGCTACATTCAGCTTCGTCTGTAGGGCTACTTAGGTATTTCACATTGGGACGGAACCTAAAGAAGACTCCGGTCATTACTGGTCATGTGAAAAGCTATGCAAACTGTTTTAGCGTGCGCAGCAAAAATGATAGTTTGTCTCGCTAAACAAATTCATAGAAGAAATGCGTAAAAATCAAGAATGTTTATTAGTCAGTGAAGTTAACTTCTTGGAATGAAGGAATATTATTTCCAAAAAAAAGATCAAAATAACTCTCTCTCTCTCGTTACAGATGTCACTAGAAAACCTGTTACCAATTCTAGTGTTGAGTTTGAATACTTGTTTTAGTATCCAATCATAATTCTTATTCACCTAGCATCTATACAATAACTAGTCGTCAACCCGTGGAAAAATTCCATGGGGTCGCCCGTCCTTTATATATCGCATTTCGTGTTTCCGTAACAGACAGACGACGGCTATTTTTATGGAGATTAATTAATTCTCGTGAAATAAGACTTGTTGACCTCGCGGAAATTTGATTTGAACGTGTTTTGTGGTTTACATTTTTTATCATTAAGTTTAACTGAGAGTACACAAAACCAAGAATGCAGCTGCCTTCCCTAGTCCAAGATTATAATAACGGACGTAGTGAGACATGGCGTACTGATTTTGCGAAGAGATTGATATGGCTACTCGATCAAAGAGGAACACATCTGCCATGAAATCCTACAGGCTTACCTCTGTCAATCTGTTTTAAAAAATCTTTTTTGTTAAATTTTATAGATATGATACTTACAGAATTTTCATATTTGTCCTGCATGCCAATCTTCTAGGTCTCATACTATCCAGAACCTTAGACATTGGCTCTAACTCGAAACTACTTCTTAAGATTTTAAGGATTTCTTATAATATATATAAAATTTCTTATAATAAATATAAAAACCTGACTTTAGAATAATGCTTAGAACTTGAAACTTACAACATAACTTTATTTATCAAGAGGAATCACTCTAAAATGTTTTAACATGTGATTAACTCAATTTTTTGCATTTTGCCTTAAAATCGTGTAAAATGGGGTTTCTGGGCAGTTCTTGGCATTTTCTCATGGAAAATATGCAACAACCGGAAGTTATAGTTATAGCGGAAGTCCATATTATTTGGATTTTAGAAACTTTAAACAGAATGTTAAAGTTCGTTCTAGACTAATTTAATTTGAGTTTAAGCAAGGAGTGGTATCGCAGAAAAGTAAAAACATAGCAAAGTTTGACTGCTACTTTTAATGTTATTTTTATTTTTACCTGTTATAATTGTGCCAATTGATTGATTTAATTGATTAATGAACTTATTTGCCTGAAGATGAAAAATTTCGTTAAGAAAGGTGCATTGTTTTTTAAAAATATTTACCTGTGTTCTAACGAAATATCGATAATTTCGTTACTATGGAGGGAGTGGAACCACCATCGTAATTTGCTTACTTGGCTGACCGATTTGTTAAAAACAATACCAAAACATGGAAGATTAGTTGTGAGCGAAAGCACGCGCTACAAAAACCCCATTGTATCAACATAGAAAAGGTTACGGAGCTACTTTTGAGTTTGGAATTACAGAAATAAAAAATAATCAGAAGCTTACACATATTTTATATCACACATAAAAATTTACTTTGATAATGTTTTCTGACACACATCGTTACCGTGTTGTTACTGTGTTATTGTCAAAAATTTAAGTGCATGAACTCTTCTCGGATAAATAAAGCTATCAGCGAATGAGGAAGTTCTAATTGTCTTCATCAACAAGGAAGTCTAAATTTGTAAATAGAATTGATATGTTCAGGATGGTGCTGTGCGTGGATTCTTGTTTTGAATGATAAGCGCGTCTATGTAATCATAACTAAATTGCATTCTCACATTTTACTTCATGGTATGACTCATATTCTGTAACACATGTTTCATTACTGTTACGTCAGTGTGTATGGTGCTTTATTAGGGATTTACTACGCAAACAGGACGGCACGGCGGAGAACGCCATATTTTATCTACTGCGCATGCCCAGTATAGAGGATTCCCCTCGATGGTGCGTTCTCTTTGAAGCTCAGGACGTTAGAAGTGGTGGTTTGGCGTCCAGTAGACAACGCGAGTACATAAACATCATTTTCTTATCTTTTAAACACATTTTTCACCAGAAAACATTGTTTTAGTATTATCAGTTCTGTTTTTACTTAGTTCAGTGTATAGAATTGGCTTTTACAGAAAAAAGAAGCAACATTTAACATTTGTTTGTTTATTTTTAGAAATCAAAACAAGCATGGCTGCTACTGCTACTAGTACAAGCTCAAAAACGAAAACCAAAAGGTTTGTTTGTGTTCTTTTAGTGTTTTTAAATAGCATTCTTTTAGCAAAACTTTGCTATGCAAAATAAGTGTTTTTTATTGGTATTAAATTGATAATAGTAGTAGTAGCTAGTTAGCCAGGTATAAACACAAACATTTTAGTAGCTGGCCAAAGAAATATCAAAGCTTTCATATTTTTGCTTTGTAGTTTTTTCAATATTTATAAGTCACTTTGAAAATTAAAGTTTTAAGGTATATAGCTATTGCTTTCTTAATTTGAATTTTTATTTTTAGCATGTTTTGGACAAACGAACATGATATCATGTTATGTAGGAACGTTCTACTTGTGGAACCATATTCCTACAAGGTAGGAACAAGGGAGCGTGGAAATGCCTGGAATTTAATTGAGTCGGAATTGAATAAAACCACTGAACCCAAGTTTAATGTGACCAAACGTAGTGTTCGAGATCACTATAATTTATTACTGGAAAATTTTAAAAGAGAATACAGAGAACATGCAAAGGCCAGTGGTATAAACGTGGAAGAAAGTGAGCTTTATGGTTTATTATTTGACATCACAGAGAGATCACATGAAGCTAAAGCATCGTTTGACAATGAGAACGATGTGAGAAAAAAGTCTCTGGAATATGAAAAAACTTCTGCAGTCGAGCAAAGAAATAGAGCTATGGAAACATTAGGAGAAACTAAGAAACGAAATAATGAAGAAAAATCTGAAAACCCTAAAAGACAAAGGCGAACAAGTTCAGACTCCTTGGCATATTTAAAAGAAAAATCTGAACAAGAGTTTCAGTTACGTGAAAGAGAATTGAAAGTAAAAGAAGAAGAAACCAATATGTTTAAAACCATGTTCCAGATATTCATGGACAAAATGAAAAAGTGACACAGTTAGGATAGTTGGTTGCTTGTTTTTGTTACTTCTGTTACTTGTTATTTGTTCACATTTAATGTTACTACTTACCTATTGAGAAATACACACAACTTTAACAACAGCATAAAATTGATTTCAAAATTGTCACTACTGTATATACATTTTCAAGCATCATAATACTAAAGATACATTTTTAGTGTATTTATATATATTTTATAAAGTTATTTTTACTGTAGATATATAGCTACTGGATATATTTTTACAGATCACGTTTTTAAAAATAAAGTTTTGTTACTGAAAATACTGTCTCAATTCTGGTGGGTCAAGTCCAAAAAATTCAGTTGTCATACTACCATATAAACAGGTACAGGCATTCTTGAGTAACGCACAAACTATATACATTTTCCCAACACAGCTTAATCCAACTTTCAGGTTTTTTTAAAGTCCATGAATGCAAACCAGTTAACAATGTCACCAAATAGCCACCCTACAGAGATTCGTACTTTACTCATGGATTTATTAAAATCTTTTTGTTGTTGGTTTTGTTGCAGCTCGCATTACGAAATGGAGCTTGTAGCCGAGGCCTTAGTGGGTATGCAGGGTCACCATAAATACAAAGAGCTCTTCCATTTATATCAAGTGAAAATTGTTGTAATTGTGCATAGAATTGTGATTCAGCTAACATGGTACTATCATGTCTCTTTCCCTCAACAGGTCCATAGAGATTTGCTATGAGCCCATTAGGTGCTGCCACTGATTGGAATTTTATGGAATGAACTTTCTTGTGTCCATTATACAGTACCCTTTGCATTTGACCTGGCCTGCAAATTGGTCGAACTGTCCCATCAACAAAACCCCAGCAGTTATCTAGTGCAGCTCCTTTTCTGTGTATGACATCACAAAATGTTTCTAAGCACTGAGGACGAAGCCACAGTTGATTCATAGTATCCAGAAGGTGATGGAAATTCTCATAAATAAGCTTCAAAATATGATTCGAGATCATGCTAAATTGAGGCACAGGTCTAGCATATCTTGGTATCATGTCTGAGTAACGACATGGATAGGCAAAACGATCTAAAAAGATGCACAGAGCTTCGATACCGTTTATTTTGCATTTATTATAAGTTGTTATTTCATCAGGAATACCAAATATTTCTTTCAATTCATAAATGTCATTTTCGTGGAATCTGAAGTCACTCCAACACTCTTCGTCACTGAGTGTATCCAGGTCAAAGGGCTGGTAATTCCAATAAGGATAATCTAGATTTTTTGATGTATTAAGATCATGCAATAAAATAAACTCTTCATCGTTAATGACTCTGTTTAAATTGGCCAAGAATAAAGCTTCTCTAGCTTCTCGAAAATTTGCCATTTTGTTTGTTTGCATTTAATTTGGCACTCTCCCGTCTACCATTAAAACTTTTTCCCGCATAACGATACAATTTCTTTTAAGACGGCGACGACTTAAAATGCTGTCCTCTTTGCTTGCCGTCCTGTCGCGTAAGGTCCATATTTTGCTACTTTCGCGGGCAGAAACCTTCGCGGGCAGAAACTTTTAGCTCTTTTTCACGAAGGTTTTTGCCTCTGGAAATTTCAAAACAGCAAAACGCAGAAGTGTTTTCACGCGAAGAAATCTTTTTTTTTCCAAGCAAATTAGAAAAAAACGATTGTACAACTAGCCTTAGATTAATGCCACTGTGCATTGCGTGCATCCAAATTGTTTACACGTTCACAAAATATAATATGCAGCGGGGAAAATGAACAGAATGTTTATTTTCAAAGCTGCTCCTTATTTTCATACTAAAGTACAATTAACTGTCAAATATGAGTTTACGTAAGTATCCCATTTACTCTTGACAAGCTCAGTGATCGCATATTCGTATTGATATATAACAAATAATTCCTTTGCAACCACAGCCAAATCACTAGGAAAAAAAACTAGTGTATTTAGTGACAATAAAATATAATTCATTGACTCTATCTAGAAGTCTTACCAATCTCTCACAGAACGTAGACTAGGTGTTGTAACAAGATTTCAAAGCAATAAAACTACAGACGATGGAGGCGTTAGTGGTATAAATGGACATATAATAGGAAATAATGACCATAGAAAAAACAGAAAGCAGTTATGGTTAATCTTGGATATGATCTTATACATTAATTATTCAATTAAGCGCGTTTATTAAATTCCAGAAATACTCGCACCAGTGCTCTTTTGAATTAGGCGCTAGTTTCACTAATTTCGCAAAACATGACAGAATATCAATAACAATCAAAACAAACAATGGAGGTCAAAGAAAGCTTATTCATAATGATGATCTGCAATTGAACAATAACATCAGATTGGTTCCTGCATTTATTTGATAAACCATTATAGTTTATTAAATTTTTCATTTTGTTTTATTATTTCTCAATATAAAGTATGTAAATATACTGAAACATTTGACATTACGTTTACTTGAAAAGGAGCGCCGTTTCACTTAAAACGTTGCACAATAAAAAAAGTCGAACATACGTGTTTCAATTTTCTAATCGTTGACACAACTAACAAGAATATTGCTCCATTAAACCAACCCTTTAATGCTTAAAGAGTGGCAGAATCAATTTTACTACCCACCTCATGTTGGATTATTTTTTCTGACTTGTGACATGCTTGTGAACCGGCACTGTCGTTATGTTCTGTTCCATGGCGAGTAAAAAGTGGACATTACTCGAACCTACTCTAAAATCTCCATGAAAAATCCTGATAAATTGAACATCCTATGCTCTATATAACATTGACATCCATTGAATAAACAACAGTGCTTAAACTCTTAGATATTGTTAATAGTAGAGAAACAATTTATCAGTATTTCCAGGGATTTTTTATTCATTACATATTAGCGGTCACAAACTGGACCGATGTGTTCAGGAGAATTTATTCAGTACTCAGAAAGTGCAACATGAAAACATCGATATCTACGATATTTACGAAGGAAGTGTAGCAAAAATTTGTTGTTCCAAATTTTTTTTTATCTTACCAATCGCAATTAAATTTATCTTTTTCATCTGAACAATAAATGTGATAAGTTTAAATGAACCGAAGATAAAACAAATGCATTTAGATATATAAAATTATTTTCAATCCTTCCTTTTCTTCCAATTTATTCTTTTCGTGTTTTTTTTGCACTTTAAGCTACCATTTTCTTAACAGTCCATACCGGCCCGTCATCATATGCGCTAAGCCAATTAAAATACCGATAAACGCGTATTGCCGGCCTGCAAACGGTACGGATGTTACAACTTAGCGTAATAAAATCTCTTTGTTTCGTAATACATTAAGGACGTTTTTGAGTGACTTGCAAACACAATTAAAGGGTCAAAACTGAGAAAATATGTAAACACCGGATTTTAACTTTTGCGTTAATAAAAAATAATGAAGAAATAAAACGGTTATTAAATTTGTTTTCTTGATAGTGTTGGTTCGATATATGATGACAAAGTAAGAAAGGACGACATCCTTAAGTGCAAATCCTGTAACAATAGAGTGAAATATTTCATGTTGTTCTTTGTTTAACGTTTTTGTATAGGTTGGCCTAATAATATCCGTTTCGCGAAATACGCATGCTAAAATGCAGAATAACATAAAAACAAGATTAGTTATGGGCAAATTTCGGGATGCTAGTTGTTTACATGCAAGTTTAAAGAATGTATCAACAAAATGTTGACTTTTACAGTTTTTTCACAAAATTGTTGTTAACACAGTTATAAAGTGGGTATTGGTAGTGGCAGTGTGACAAAAAAAGTTAATAAAGCTAAAACTAAATCTAGCCACGTGTTTGAATGATGTGAATACATTTTTATTTTACTGTACATTAAGAACTAAACTTAATGCACAGTTTATTAACGCTCAGTGGCATTTCATATTACTCGATCAGTTAATAGCCAGCCAACAAAGCTACCAAGCAAATCAGCAAGTAGTCAGTTAAGCTGCAACCCTGGAAAAATATATTGGAAATTTCGTTTTGAGCTCATCCTTACCCAAAAATCAATGTTGAATATCGAATATGGTTGGCTGAGCTAAAAGAAATACTCCAGAAATCTTAGCTAGAGATAATTAACATTGACTTTGGGGAAGGGGAGGGTGCAGTAAAAAGATTTTAACATCAAGAATAATAAAAATAGTGTCGAATTAACCAAAAAAAATATTTTGAACTAACAAAACATTTTTTATTCTGAATAAAGTTAAAATTTGAAATGACAAGCATTTGGTGGACAAAGTGCCTGAAATAACTCTCTGAATACAAAAATGCAGAATTATCATCCCTTTTGTCAACCTTATATTTTAGAATTTTAAATACTTTTTTTACCAAATGCTTTTGGTAAAAAAATGTGAAAATGTGAGAAGAATGAGGAAGAACATGCCAAGCAAATGTGAAATGTGAGTTTTAAATTTTCCAAAACTATCCTTATTGTCTCACTTGAAAAAATATAAACAGGCAAGACATCCCTCACAAAAGGTCAACTATTAAAAGCCATTAGTAAGCCTGGCTAATGTTATTTTTAGAGATGTTGTCTGAGAAATAGGATACACTTAATAACTGGAGACACAATGTATATACCAGCAATATCACCAATTTTGGTAAACAGCTTGAAATTTCACGTTTGTTTGGAACAACAAACCAGCCAGCTAGCTACTCATATCATCATAGTCAAAGCTAGCTAATACCTAGGTGATTTAAAACAAAGAATAATAAACAAAGCATTAGAAACTCAATGTTTGGCAGAAACATGCTATTATCCCATATTATCACCAAATGTTAATAACAATCTGTATGACAATTAATTTTTGCAAATATTGAAAGTAAACAAACCATATCTGCACTACTTTGCTGCAAACTAAAAATTGGCTTATAACTAATCTCGTTTTCATGTTATTCTGAATTTTGATATGTATATTTCGCGGAACGAAAATGGGTATGAAAAGGAGTCTATTAAAAAGGAACAAAAACAAAATTTCCACGTATGACAATCATAAGAGTTGTTATGTGTCAAAAAGTTTATGACAGCCAAAATTGACAGCCAAAATTTTTTTCAAATTAACAAACAATACTTATTTAAAAGGGGTTTTTAAAAGTTCTTTTGTGTTTAATTACACATCTATGCATTGAAAATTATCTACCGTGTCGTATTTAATTTTCAAATATAAAAAGAAGGACAGTAAAAAAATTAAAAATCTCAAAGATTTTTCTCTTTGTGGAACTTTCAAAAGCATTGGCGATCTTAGATAACGAAAACATACGTGTTTTTTATGATAAAGTTCTTATCTACATTAACATATTCATAAATACAAAAATAAACAATGATATTTTATCAACATAATTAAACAAATTGTTTTCTTTTAATCAAAGTCAGATGTTTGTGTTGCGCCCTTAGTTTCTGTACGCGACTTAATAAAAAACCACAACAAACGCTCTCTTTGATAGCACATTCCATTCGTTAAATGCTGGTACCAAAATAAATGCCGTCCTTATCTATTTAGTGGAGATCGAAGCTGTTACCAGATGGACAGACAATCATCATTCCTTTAACTTTGACTTTGTTCGTTGTGGGTGATTTTGGCTCCTGACTTGATGCCGATGACGAACTGGCTTTTGCAGATGTTTCATGTTCTTCAACGTGCTTTTGCTTTGAGATGTGACCTGAAAACATAAGATTTTTAATTAGTCAATGTATAGAAAAATAGTTAGAAAAGCAGGAAGTCTTTTGTATCTTTGCAAATGGAACTTGTCTTTCTTTAACCGATCTTTGTCATTTTATTTTCTAAATCATTTTGAAGTATAAAAATCTTTATCAAAATATATACTGCAAGATCGCCATTGTTATGTTGATACTTTTTTGTCAAAGTAGCCAAAAAAAGAATTTGGCAAATACCATCAAGAAAAAATTGCAAATTTATACACATACATACATGGGGCACCATACTGTCTTTAATTTTTTTAAAAAGAGCATATTTTCATTTTCTTTGTTTTAACAATGAAAAGGGGAAAACGTTATTAGCAAGCCGCAATCCTGTATTTATGAAATCAATAAAAATGTTTTATGTTGTCATTTGTTAAGTATCCGAGGTTATTGATATTAATTTCCGCCTCAATAAAAATTCCATGCTTTAGCTTGGCATGCTACTTTTGTGACAGCTCTGTATTTTGAAACAAACAACATTTTTTTTAATATAACTGTCAAATTACAATTTAGCTATCAAATCTGTAGTTTTACATCGATAAGCAGTAATTTGAAAGTATGATCAAAAAGTGCTATCATCTTCTTCAAATATTGAAACATGGCTCTACAGCTTACTGTTGGTAATAATAGAAATATTACTGGAAGTACATGGTATAGATAAATACACGTTGGTTACCTGGTCGAAATTTACTAAACAGTTTTCCTTTTCCCATTTTAAAAACTTCAAAAATTTTTGTTTATCTGACGTCTTGCACTCTTCTTATTGAGATGATCACATGAACTGATAGATAAATGATGATCAATAACTACCTTATTATAGTTTCTATTGACGCCGATTTAATTACCCATGAAGTTGTTTATCGGTTCAATGCCGAAGTTGTTATGTTAGTTTCGTTTAATAAGGTGGGTTGCATTCTCAATTAACAAAGTTTAATTTAGAAATTACGGTGGAGTGGCAACACAACAATTTTCTTTCGGTCTAACACAGATAATAATGAAAGCATGGTTAAAATTTTAGCATAAACTTAATATAATTCTTGCCATTATGTACCATTGTTCCACCTCCAAGATTCCAGAAATATTTATCAATAACAATGACCATTGGATTATGATAACGAAATTTAAAACGCCTCGTTATAAAACATTTTTCTCGGTTGTATTACGAGCAAATTAGCTTGTTACCAATCTCTGAAAAATCAAAAAAAAAAAAAAATTTAAATGAATCAATTTAAATCTAATCGAACATACATTTTACTCAAATTCACTTTTGTTTTTAATAAGAACTGTTAAAAATGTGAAATTACTTGTTGTCAAAAAGGTATGTTTTTTGTTTAAGTATTACCAATTTTATTGATAAATGTTTCTATCCGGTTCTAATTTTTTTTTAATGTAAATACGAGATCAACTTGACTAAGTTTTAATCGCTGGTGTTTCTAAGCAAATTAGGCATTTAATTTCCCAACCGATTTATAATCGGTCATAAATATGTTATGAAAAATGTAATTATCACTTGCCAACCCTTCTTTCGCAATCTTCTTACCCTTACTACTCGCTTTGAGAATCATACAGTTACTGATCCAGTTCTCACTTTTTGTTCATCTACATGACCAAACGATCCTAAACGCGTCTCCTGTAAGGTGTGAGTTGTACCACCGACACTTCAACTCTGTTTCAGGATATTTCAGTCTCTCTACGTACTCCGCGTTCATATGTCAGGTTGCTCGACCATATAGCATGAGACCGAGATATATACCCTTCCTTTTATCCCCTGTTAGGACGCTTGTTAGAGCAAAAGAAGCAGCAGCCCTCTAAAGTTCTTTAATTCAGATCTTACTCTTGCAACAGAGCTCCATCCCCGATACTTAAAGTATATAACAGTTAGCAAAACTGATTTACAACTTCAAAATCACCTTCCGAAAGCCTGACTTTTCGAAATGCCTTATATTATTTTTTTGGGGATGGAAATAGATTCTGCATTACTTCAGTTTTACACCAGTTTTAATTCTTCATCAACTCTACCCACCAACCATTGCTTATGTTTAGTTATGTTTACTCGTAGACTATTACTTTCCAAACTGTTCTTCCAAGATAAATAAGTTTTGTCAAATTTTTCCAATGTCAGCATGGAGCATCACACTAATATTCACATTAAATTCATCAAAACCCTTGAATTTTTAGCACTTTCATGTATATGACCATAGCAGGTTACTCGTCCAATTATTGTCACTAATTGTTGCGAAACGAAAATCCCATCAAAAAATCACCAGTCTTTTGATTTATGACTTGACCATTCCCTGAAAGGCTTCTATCATATGTTGCGGCATTACCCTTACCTTCCCATCTGTGGTTTTACCTTTTTTACAAGAGGTTAAAATTTGTAGTCCATTGTGCTAAAATTACTCATACATTTTATCTTCCCTGAAGCCAGAAACATAGCTGTACCAACACGAAACGAAAACGAAGATCAGAATATTTTAAGTGAAAGCATACAAAAAGACACTTTTTGAGTGTCTAACCACCTATCTTGGCACATCTTTCTATTTATTTATGTATCAGTATTTTAAGCCACAAAAGTCGTCCCTTTTTGATGACTACTAAACAAAACTTGCCTTCTTAAACCTTTGACTGTATCCTGGAGGTATTTTTGTGGCAGATGTGTAGAGCCATTCATTAAAGGTAGAAAAGTATTACCCTGCTACTTTCTTTTTATGTCTTAGTTATATTAACTGTCCTGCCTAATTAAAGCGACACTAGTATCGTCCCTTACTACTTAAAAGCAGAACTGACTGCTCTGTTAATCGCGGTCAGCAACGGATAAGACAATCAGATTGCACACGCGACAAAATTTCGTACCAATGATTTCGATTAAATTATTTTTGGGGCCGAACAAAAGTGAAACCAATGTTATTTTTTTCCATCTATGTATTTTCAGCATAACCGCGTCGTCACAAACACGCAAGTGCTGGCGCAGAAAGTCTTGAAATATCGCCGAGCAAGCAAAAACAAAATCCACCGAAGCTAAAGTCTAGTTATTCACAACACAAATACGGCAACTAATTTCAACGTTCGCCGCCACAAGTGATCACATTGGTCGGTTAAATCAATACTCTTGACACGTGCTATTTTTTGCTGACGTCGACCATTTTTCTCGAGAATGCGACTGGCAAGTTGTAAAGGCTGCCTACCTTATTACACGAAAAGAAGTAGTCAACTTAATAAAGCGGGATTAATTATGATACATGAAATTAACGCGAATTTATAAATTTCGGTATTTAAGTGTGTGGTAATTAACGCGAATTTCAAAAAGCAAATATTTAAACGGCATTATATAACGCGAATTTTCGGCCATTAAAAAATTCCTTTTCTCAAAATTAGATGAATTTAAAGCAAAGAAAGAACAACAGCAATTGGGTATGCATAGGCAATCCTTATTTTTATGATATAACATATCATAAAGTAAAGGGGTTTAAACTAATCAAATGTTGGTTTCGTTGGCGACTTTTGTTGGTTTGTTATAAATAAAAAAAAAACACCGCTTTCTAGATTAAAAAGAAGATCTCGAAATCATATAATTATATTTTTGAAAGGCATTTTGCAAAAGGTACATATAAAAAATCAGATGCGTTGAAATATATCCGGGTTTTTTTAACGCGAACCATTAATTAACGGAGGAGAAATCTATGTAGGTATGAAATTAACATGGTTTTAATTAACGCGAAATTTTCAAATTCGCGTTAATTAGTTGACTAGTTATTTTCTTGTAAAAAGATATTTTGCCTACGTGTGCACAAAAGTGACTTTGAGGCCTGCTGGTTGCAGAAAATTCACCATTTGTCCGTTTTAGCAGTGTTTGAAAAAGGACGAATAAAATGATTCCGTTAATATTGACTACAATAGTAGCATAGCGTAATACAAGTTGTGTAAATGTATTTCTTGGTGATATAAAGGAATATTTTTAAACCTTATAAAATTTATATTTTAATAACAAAAGAAAAGAGAAAATTTGGTACAACATTTGACAGGTTATGACAATATTGTACGAATAATGTTAGTAAATTTATATCACAAAAATAAAAAATCTCTGTTAATAGACGTGAAATAAAATCACGTTAATTATTAAAACATGTAACAACGAATTTTAATCATGAACTATAAACAAACATATTTCTTTATGGTTGCCGCAAATCTATTTTCTTATTCCCCATCCATAATAACAGGCGCCACGTTTAATAGAACACCATACAACGTCCAGATTCACATTCTCGCTAAAAAAAGAAAACAATGTCATTCAATGCACAACGTAAACACGAATGAATATTCACGTTTAAGGAACAGCTTTGTAAATTTTTCTCTCTAACTGTTATCCACAGTGCATAAAACAAGACACAAAGAGTTTGAATTCACTAACCTAACTCAACGACAAAGCCATTGCTGTTCTTACTATACCCATTCTTTGTTTTGCTTTAAACAAAAACATAATACGATTCGAAAGAATCGAGTCCTGACAATATAGTGCTTGTGGTTTGCTTTTTGGGAAACATGAGAATAAATGGTGCTCTACCATGGTTATACAAACAAGTAACCTAAAAAAAGAATACGGATAGCTTTCCTTATGAATGATAGTAGTATATAGGTTAAAAAAACTATAACGGAAGGCAAAATTAAATTCAATTAAAATAAGCAGGTTTTACAGCTACCGAAACTTACTTTATAAGACAATATATCCACTTTTAGAGAAGTAGACCAAAGCAATTGGACGCTTTGGTTGTCATATTTGTGAACATAGTTTATCACGGGGGCATCCGCTAAAAGATTAAAAAATTGGCACAAGTTAAGGTTATTATTCATTCAAACAGCGAAAAGTGATAAGATCACGACATTTGAAGGGCGCTGTAAGTACTCGAGAGGAACACAAAAGAGCATGTGAAATTCGTAAAATTAATAAAATTTTGTGAAGACAAAAAAAATGCATTTCGCGAAGATTAGTTTTCGTGAATCAGTCAATTAGAGAAATTTTAACGCGAACATTTTATACGAATGAACCGACAATTATTTTCGCGAACCTGTTAGTACTATTCCCTAATTTTGTTTTATTTCAGGCGTTTTCATTATAGCGTAAAAAAATCGTATGAAACAGATAATTCAAAAAACCTGGATAAAGTCGTATATACAGTACAGATACACAAACAGAAAAAACCCAACAAACAAGCACAAAAACGGTAGATAAAAATAGATTGCATACAAGTTAAACTTACATATAAATGTGACTGTCGCGATTTTACTTTGTGTACTGCCCACACTATTCGTCGCATTGCAGTAATAGTCCCCGCTATCACTATAATTGGCGTTTTTTCGTGCCTTGTTGATAACTAAGGTGTCATCACGCAAAATGAATGCCGACCAATTCAATTTGATAGGTACGCCATCTTTGTACCATGTAACTTCAGGCCGAGGATATCCCATCACAAAACAAGGCAGCGTGATTTTATCACCTTTCCAAATGGTGATACTATCTGGGTGACGTTGAATAATTGGTGGCAGGGTCCACGCTACGATTTTAAAAGTGGAGGGGCCATGTTCAATAGCGAAACAGCTATTTTAGAGTTCAGAAAATTTTGGGAATTCCACAGCTCTAGATTGGCTAAAAACACTCTCATTTTTTCAACTTCAAAGAACTTTAAGGAATATTTGTTGACCTTAAAACCATCTTCTTATTAACTTTTTACAAAAGACACGCAATATGCTTTACTTATAATATGCATGCTATATTGTTATAAGAGTTTCTTACATTAAAAAAAAAGTGGGGAGGCCATGATTCCCCCCTGGCTCCCCCGCTAGCGCGGGCCCTGGGTGGGTGCGTAAATACTAAATAGTAACAAAGTCACTTTGGTCAGGTCAAAATGATTGATATAGCTTAAAAATATCAAAAATCAAAAACACAAGCTAACAGGAGATATAGCTAACACAAGAATTAAAAGTAAGAGAATCTTCAAAACAAAGCCCAGGATCAAAATGGGTATGATTATGTTTGAACCTACTAAGGGATACTCACTATCCTCGTCTGCATGAACAGCACACACCAAAAGCAACATAGACATGCACATAAACTTCATCATTTCTCTCACAGCAATAGCACTTTTTCTCGCTTTTTTATATCTCTTTCCTTTTATTAAATGCAAATACCTTTATTTATGAAATACATGAACTCCTTTTATTACTAAGTATAAATACAGATGTAAGTCAAACAAAAAACCAAGATAAAACTAGAAACAGTAAAAGGGAAATCAAGCAGTCTTAAACAGCTGCTGAAATTTTTCACCTCTTCCATTCCACGAAGTGTCGGGCATCATTAAATTTGAAGATGAATATCCAAAAGATATGACTTTACGGAGAAACCAAAATTTTCGAATTATAAAAAGAAGGTGGAGTAGAAAGTACTAGAAAGCACTTCATGGGTCGACTTGTTTCCACCACAAGAATGTGAATCAGAACACGAATCTACGCAGTGCGGTTAAACGAATACAAAGCAGAATGGAGAGGTATTTATTATTTATGGCGCGTGGCCTTGTGGTTATGGAGTTCGCTTCGTAATCACAAGGTCCGTGGTTCGGTCCACAGCGCGGGCGTGTTTTGCAAGTGCCTTTATCACAGTTACGGGTCAACCTATGCCATGTAAGGGAAATTGGGTAGGTATTGCCGTATACGTAATGTATACATTCCGAACACAGGACCCAGATTGATAACAGTGTTTCCAACACTGAAGTGGCTATCCTGTATACATATTCGGAATAATAATAATAATGTAATATCGTGATGCTCTAAAAAAGTTACACATAGTTAAAAACATAAACATTTAATATTTAGAATTCGGCGATTGTTTAAATTTACAATTCAATCATTGTTCTTTGCTGCTAACTTTTAATTTTTAATTTTTACTAAACACACAAATTGCTCATAATCGCTCATACTCGCCTTTCAATAATCTCCCCAGAACGGTAACTCTGATACAAAACAAATTTTAAGAGAAGGGGAGAAGGTTCGACTATCCAGGCCTCCCAATACTATATTCACATTGGATTATTTACTTTGAACTTGAAAAATCAAAATTTAAACTCAAAAGTTGATTTTCCAAAAACTTTAGCTTTATTTTTCCCCATTTAGTATTTAGAACTTTGTTTTAACGATAAAAAAATATTTTTTTATTATTCAAATAGCTACGTATTTCTTTATGACAACTGTTCTTTTAAGCACCAAGGAAAGGCGATGACCTTGCATAAGTACTTGTCATGAAAAAATAATAAAGTTGTCAAGGATGAAAATGAATTCACAGATAAACTACAGCAGCGATGTAACGTAAAGACAATACGTAGCTACTTTCGCTACTGGCGGGTTTATCTATTTCTTGTAACCTGTGCATAAGTACAATAAAAAAGCACAAAGCACAATGCACAACCTTTTAGTAATAAAAACTGATAAAATGAAGAGTAAAATGACTAAATTTTAAACTCATTTTATTTTTAACCTATTTCTTACGATGGCTCCCATGGCTCACTTCTCTTGTAATTTAAAAACACTTCTCTTTTGTGATTCAAACAATTTATTTCTGTGTTTTAACACTTCTCTGCATGTAGCCAGAAGCTTTTTCTTCGCAACTAAAGAAAACACTCTGGTCTGCACTTTTGCACCCATGGTCTGTATAATTTTCTTTACTTTTTGAGAGAAGTATACGTCCTTCAATAACGCGTCTCATTTTTCTATTTTAGCAGGTCCCAGTAGGAATGAGACATGAACTAGTACGGTGATACACCGGAGCGACCGCCCAAGTAATTTTTCCTTTGCTAAACTAGAATGAGGTATTATGTCAATCAATAGCAACATACACGCGTGGACTTTCGCCGATACAAACTAGTCACCACCGTCGAGAACTCGTCCCTACGTAGTGACTGATAGTCATCTCACACATACATGTTCGAGTGAGTGAAATTGATCTCCCTAATCGAAAACAATAAATAAAATGGCACCGAAGCTGCGCACTAAATACAACTCCATACAAAAAAAACCCAAACTAATATTGGGAAAAAAATCGCGCCCTAACTGACTGATGACGGACCCCCCTCAGGCGATCGATAAAACAATGTAACAAAACAATTCAGCTCAGTAGCACAATTGTAAATCAATAGACGCAATAAATGGCACAATAAATGGCTACCCAGAGTCCTCAAAATCATGCTAGTGTCCTTTAAGCAAACCACATGTTTTTTTTATATAAGAATATGCTTTATATTAAAAACAATAACAATAGAAAAATAAAAATAATGATCAGCCTGGTTAGAATTCTGGTATACTTATAAAAAATGTGTGTATTAAAGGAGATATACCGCAATGTACTTTATCTAAAGTATGTGGCCCACTAATACACATAAATTTTTTGAAGATGTATTAATTACTAAAAACACCTGACATGATCTTTTTTATGGCCAGAAGCCGTTATATCATTTATTCAAAATCATGAGTCATTAAAATCCAGCTCAATTAATATTACAGACCAGCATTGGGTCTGGAAATTTTTTGTGTTGATTGAAGAGAAGTGATTTAGCCTGTGGAAGAGAAGTGTTTCGAACGGAAGAGAAGATTTCGGAGAAAAGGAGAGAAGTGCTTTGACTAAGAAGAAAGTGAGCCATAGGGACCATAGTAGTTTTTTTATTAATTAATGCCGTACTAGCTACTTTTCTGTTAAAGTTAGTTGGGAATAGATTTATCCAGGCTGTTTGGCCACGCAGATGTCAGGTTCTAAAGGGTTAAAAGATATTTTGTACGGGTCGAATTATTTTTGTCATCCAATCGTCAAAAGGTATGATTTCAGCCAGAAAATTTTTCCAGTCAACAATATGTAACCCACAAAAAGAATCATTTTATGAAAACAGAAAGAAATATAATACAATTTAAAGCGAGGGTTGGAAACAACGAAAGTTAAGCACAATGGGTATTTAGTTATTCAAGAACGTGAATTGTGTTTATTCTTGTTTTACTCTTTTTCTTTAATCAATTTATCTTTTGGTGACAAACATTTGGCACAGCGGCAGTGTTTTGAGCATATTTCAAAGTTGAAAGAACCATATTTGACGCTACTCCGCAAGCGGGAACATTTGCAGAAAAAACAGTTGTCATGATTGAAACAAGTTAGATAGGGTCTAAATAAAACATCTTCTACATTTCAAACCAAATGACTTTACTGCTGTAGGCGCTCCACTTTATTTGCGACACACCGTATTACTTTACTAAAAACCCCACCTGGCGGTGCAAAAACCTGCACAAAGTGCTCCATCTGGTGTCCAACGCAGGGTCACACAATTTTCCGTATAAACTGGTTAAAAATAGCTATCAGTTAATAACAGAGAATATTAACTGACGTCAGTATATTTAAGACAGGTATATTCAACAACATTTAACTGTCATTATCAGGTAAAATCTAAAATAAGGCAAAATCTGTTTACACAGATTAAAATCAAAATTAATATCTTAATCAGAAAACAACTTACGCTGACTCAACATATTTAGCAATTACGCGGAAATATGATAAACTAAAAACAATCATTAAAATTTTGTCACAAAAGTATGACTTTTAAATTCGTCTTTTTTGTTCAATGAAGGCTTATTAGCTTTGACGTAACATCGTTGTATACAAATGTACCTGTGTATGAAGCCACAAACGAGATGGAGTCTACTTGGTACAGTAAAAAGACCGACACCGGTTTAGTAATAAAGGTTCATGCCCTTACCCCTGATAGATATAAACGTTCATTGGTGTCCGAAATAGTACAACGCATAATCAGAGCTTGTAGTACATGGTCATTTTTGCACAAATGTTTAGAAAAAGCGAAAAAATATAAGATAACAATCAATATCCGTCCTTATTTTATGAACCAATCATCAAACGAACGTCACACTTGATCTTTCAGCTACCAACGAAAGAGACTGGAAACGAAACTAAGAATTCTGAGGAGCAGAGTATGATGATATTTACCAGTATCGCGGAAACTCGACGACTCTGCTTAACTCTACGAAAATTGAAAACCGTTCTACCATCACAGAAAGAACCAGTAGAGAAGCGGTGTGGTCTACGAAATATGTTGTCTGCGATGTAACTCACGCTATTTCGGTCAATCAAGTCGGCATTAAATCAACCGTTTTAAAGAGCATTCACGAGTTTCGAGTCCGGTTGATTTTCACTTTAATGACTGTAACTGTATTCTAACAAAGGATACAGTTAAAGTTCTAATGGCATTTAATTCTCCACGGCATTTATTTATTTTCGAAGCCCTCTTTATAACTGACATAAAACCTTCATTGAACACAAAAGACGAACTCAAAAGTCATACCTTTGTAATAAAATTTTAATGATTGTTTCCAGTTTATCATATTTTTGCGTAATTACTAAATATGTTAAGTGAGCGTATATTGTTTTATGAGTAAGATATTAATTTTGGTTTTAATCTGTATAAGCTAATTTCACTTTATTTTACATTTTACCTGATGATGACAGTTAAAATAAAGTTTGTTGTTGATCACATTTTAATATAAGACGTCAGTCGTTCGAGCTTGCCAGGGCAATACTTGGCAGAGGTCAATATTCGAAGATATTGCCCGCAATAAACAGTCAATAAGTTGGATTATTACCCGGATTTATCGTATTTGCAAAAGAGGATAGAAGCGTGGAAACGAGATATAAAAACTATTCTTGATAGAAACCATATCCTTTATGCAAAGAAGGAGATTTGTACAATATGATGATATTATGTTTGTATTTTATGCTACGATATTTAATCTTTAAACGCAGTTGCCATGGTAGCGGGCAATACCGGAGAAAAAAATTATTATGCAAATTAAACTATTTCTTATCTAGCGTGAGGCTTGGTTGGACTGTTTTTTTTATACATAAAACCGAACTATGTCTATGTTTTTCGTAACTTATAATTTGAAACTTACAATTTTTAATAATCTGATAAAATGTATTTACACTGTGTATTTTGCTATAGCGTGATATTCTGCAGAATTAAATGGTTTCATTAACCGGTGCATCTTGTTGAGTCAGTGTAATAATTGTCTACTTAAATAAGTAAACACTCTGGAAAACCTACTACAAGAAAGGGTTGGTGTATTACGCGTTATATTACCGCAGCTATTAGGGTCAATTTTTACAGGGGTAAGGTTTAAATTGCCAAAAATGTAATAATTTTCTAGCCGGTTTAAAAAGAATGTTAAAAGAATTTTCTTCAATTATTTTTTAATTGTAGCTACAGCTTCTTTAAGATTTATGTAAAATGAAAAAATATTTTATTGTTACTGCACAGATATACAAAATACGGCTATTATTATGACTCTGTAAAAGCATTTCTTTAGTCGGATTTAACGATGGGTAAATAGTTCCTCTCTTTTATATTTCCAAAAACATTAAACACTTATGTTGAGATACTCTTTCATAGTTTACCGTTCTTATCAAAGAAGCGTACAATCTACTTATCACATGACTTCATTAGCATTCCGTTAAGATTCATTTCAGTGACATGCACATCGTTTTGACAAATCTACCGCTGTATATAGCCTTTATCCTTCTAATCAATGTTTTTTAAAGATATTACAAAAAATCTGCAAAGTCATTGCACCTCATTATAATTGTTATGCGTTTTAAGCAATCAACCTTAATTGAATTTAACAATGTCTGTTAGCTGCTTACACGAAAGTGTTTTTGTTCCGCTTTAGAAACAAACCGGGAAATTTATTTTTTGACTTCTACCTGACAACGCATATGTATAGCCTTGCTGATGTTAGAAACTTTAGCAGTGCTCTAACTTGACTTTCTATGTGTCACAGAAGCCGACTTGTCGTTCCTTGTTGTTTTCTAAATGTTGACAACACGTTTTATGTTGAGAAAAAAAAATTTGAAATGCTAGTCGGCAGCCCGTAGATAAATCCACAGGATCACCAATTCTTATATATTGCATTTCGTGTTTCTGTATTACGACCCAACTTTGTGTTAAAAATAGGTAGATGGACTACGGTGTTAAAACTATGGAGAATAATACAACAAGTTTGCTTTTCACAACAAGAAATTAAAACACAATTTTCAACTGCAATTAGCTACCAAATAATATCACTTACAGATCGTCAAAACTATCGTCAAAAAGATTAGGAGGTCAGATATAACAGTATACTTCAGTTAGACATGTTAAAATCATTCTCTAAACAGATTACACCCAAAAATCATGAAGCATCGCATTGTCTAACACTATACTAACTTCCATCAGGAATTTATTGTGGCTGAGTTTTAAGAAATAAATTGCGAGCTTAAAATTTTCTCCACGTTTTTTTTTCTCTCTTTTTGTAAAAAAAATTAGGTACTAATACTATTCGCACGAACTCGCCCGGAACTTTCCCGAAATGCAACACCTTGAACATAAACATGGCGGTACACGAATGGTCACAAATCAAACTTCATATAACATATTTAATTTAGTTGTGCTTTGACTTTGAAGAAGTACTTTTAAACATAGACATCGTAACAGGAACTTCAAAGGCGAGGGTTCACAAAAGTGAAACTTACTATAGTCAATCATAGTTATGTAAAGAAAAAGTTTTCAGTCTATAATTGCCAGCTAGGTTGTCATTCGTACAGATTTGTCAAGATTATACAGATTAGGTTACATATTGTTTTTTACTGAAAACAAACAATGCTACACATAAAGTTACGTAGATCCTTCTGGCTTTCCGTGTTCCAGCTGCTGTATCCTCTGAAATAAGCGCTTCGTCGTCGTGATTTTCAATAAGACAACATACACGCTACGGGCCATCAAGTTAAAGGAAGACTTTAAATGTTATGAACCTTTTTAATCTGAAGCCTAAAAATGTGCCTATATTGTTCTTAGATTTCTCTTATTTGGTTATTTTTAAAGTTTAAAGGAACATTTTAATGCTTCTTTATGTCTAAAAAATCTTAAAGTGGTCTTAACTTTTTCATTTTGAAGGCTCGGAATGTTTTAAGTTATTCCTAAATTCTCCTCTTATTTCGTCCCCTTTAAAGTTTCAAGGAGCATTTCAGTACTTCTTTATATTGACAAAGGCTTAAATGTTCTTAATATGTTCTAAGGTTCTAAACCTTCGAAGGCGTATATTTTTTATAGTTTATTCTTGTAAATCAAAAGCGTAGTGAAAATTACAAGGTACGCATATTGCTTTAAATATTTTAGTTGAGGACATAAAGAATGCTGAAATAAATATGACTTAACAATTTTCTTTTAAAAATATTAAAATGTAATTACAATTATTATTACTATAAACAATATATACAATTCTCAGTGCATTAGCCTGTCAGTATCATATTTGCTATTGTTCAACTATTCGTATCTGCATCTTTGACTTCAACGTAATTCTCAGAATCTTTTTTCTTGATATTTAATACGGACTTCATGCAGATGTCTTTTGATGTCTAGCTGGATATTTTTGCGTTACAATCATCTTTTAATTGCTTAGTTGATTACATGGACAATATTCATCTTTCTTATTTTAGTTTAAATTGTTTTCCAGACGAATTAACAATTGTGACACATTTCACTTTTGTTGCAGTTTGCTGTTTTGTCTTTGTTGAAGATTTTGTTTGTTTGGTTAAACCTAAAGAAAAAAACATGAGAACTTTTATTAATTTTTATTTTTTTGAGATAAGAACAATTAGATTTTATAAACGTTACAACGGCAACTACTTAGATTATAGAGAAAGTTAAAAACATAACCAATTTACCTGATTTATTGAAAAACTTCATAGCTATGAATTGTTTCTTTCTTTGTCGTTTGTTATCACTCCAAGTCAGTTCGTGTTTCAACTGTGGAATATGCATACCATCAAAGAGTATTTATAACATTGAAAAATCACGTGGGCGACGGAAAATATTTCTCTGACGTCCATACAGGAAAATATATTAATTAAATGAACTAATCTTGTAATTTCTTGATTAAAAATATAAAATGCCTCGAAAGTTATGCGTTGGTTGCGAACCTTTAGCAAGGAAGACGCAGCATTTGATTGTGAAGAATTTTCAGAGATACATCTCTATAATAATAAGCCAGTTCCGTCTGTCTGTCTGTGACTTTTGCAAAGTGGATATCGTCATTTTCCTTTGATGTTGCCGAAAAAAATCTTTGATGTTGCCGTAAAATATATGTCTTCTTTGTCGTGAAAAGCCGCGAGTTTTGTGTGGTTTGTTAAATGAAGTTCTAGCACAAAGTAACGGAAATTGTGTTTGCAAAAAAGATGGCTGTTCTTTTTAAGCATTTTCTACTCTTTCCTTCAAAATACATCTTTACAAAAGCATTTAAAAAGGGGCATGGTATATAAATGAAGTATAGAAAGGTTTCTGTAAGGTTTGTTTATGTTTTTTTTAGTTTTGATGATATTATTGATGCGAGACATGTTTGTTAGCTAGCATCATAAAGCCAACCACAACAACAACAACCTAATAGCTACCTAGCTCAGAATTTATAATTATGTAGCCATGTTCTTTATACCTAACTAAGTCTCCAGTTTATATTCAACTGACCAGCTATTAGCTGCTGTAGCTAGCTTATGTTAGCTTCAATTTTATGTTGCTTTTTACATGTAAGTTAGCTACCGTGTAGTGTTATCTTAGTTGTCTTTGCTAAGAATGTGACTGTAACTTATTTCACTTGACATTTTAAGCTTAAATTAACAAGCCACAACAACTTTTAAAAAAGTATTACATAATATTTAAGAAGAGTTTAAGGACTGTTTTTAAGCAAATAATGTATTTTTCACATTTTGTGTATGCAAATAATGTATTTTTCACATTTTGTGTAACTAAACTTATATACATCGGTTACATGCAATATGACGAAACGATTTTTATTTAAAATGTAGTAATTCTGGTACCTTAAGTGTAGTGATTTTTGTTGTTCTAGATGTTCTGACTAAAATGTTTTTGTTTATGACATTTTGTCTTAATTAAAATGTCAAGGAGTACAACACCGAAAAAACTTGTGTTTTTTTTTATATTTTGTATAAATTCTTACCGGGCAGGACTCTGTACAACATACCGAAATGACTGATCCCTCTCTATTTATAAATTTGATGCGTTCCAAATCGCAGTTTTTTGAAATTTTGGGTAATATTTAATGAGTACAAGATGCAAATACTGATTTTTGTTGAATCAGAAGTATTTCCTACAACCATTCTTTTTATCATCAGAATAACTGATTTTGTTGCAAACTGTTTTTCTTTTTCACATTTTGGATTGAAATATTGTTATAAAGGGCATATATCAATAGACATATATATACCAAAATAATTAGATTCTGCAAACTTTGATTTTGTCGTTCACCTCTCATCTTTTATATTTTGATTAAACTTTTGAGGAAAACCATAGGAATTATTTAGAATTTGTATTTTGTGTTGCAAATTTAGTGCAAAAATTGACATAAAACGAACTGTTAAATTGATTGTTGTTGTTTTAACATGAATTATGACTCAAACTTTGTTTTTGCATTTCTAATTTGACTAATTAGCCTAAAAAATTTGCCAATTGGTTTTACACTCTATTCTTTTTTATATATATTTTATGTGAACATAGAAGTACAAAAGTAAAGTTAGAAGCCACCAGAAGTTACTTCGAAAGTGAAGAGTGGAGCTAGAAGTAGTAAAGAAAAGTTAGAAGTAGAAAATGAAAGCTTGGGTTTAAAGTAGATTTGGATTCACAAATAGTAAGAACTTTTTAGATATTTTTAGACGTTATGTTTTTATGTCGCTAGAGTTACGTGTCAGGCAGACTCGCATTTGCCAGGAAAAAATCACTTAAAAGCTTCAAATTCTTTATATTTTATATTTTACCGCTTTTTTTATAAAAAATCTAGCATATTTTTTTACACTTTTTTGCATAATTAATGTTTCCCCTGGTGCGTAACTAATGTATTTGTCCTAAAATTCAAAATGCTACATAAAGCTGTTAACTGGCTATCAAACAAATGTGCTAGCGAAACTTTTGGTTTGTTGAACTTACTGCAAATGTCATAATTTTTATATTGCTATTGTTTCTCTTTATATGTGTTTTACTAAGCATAAATAGCTAGCTGGCTATATGCGTCTTCCCAGTTTAACTATATTTAACTGGGTATCTGTCTTATCTAATGTTACCTTCAAGCTCTGTATCTAAACCTAGCTAGCTAACTGATGTTATTCCTCTTTTAGCTCTTTATATCCACCTTAGTAGTCAAACTTAGGGATCTTATTTGAGCACGAATTATGATGTAACAAGCCACAAAATCTTTCAAAGACTTATTGAACTTTTAGGGTAGTGTGAGGAATAATTTTTCTCACGTTTTCTGCAAATTTTACTTTAAGAGGAATGATTTTGTAAAACTACAGTGTGTGCGTTAATTGGAGTAAGTTTTATTGTTTTGTTGTTGACATCCTGTTAAACTTCTGTGAGCTTGCATGTAAATTACAAGGTTATATATTTTTATAAGGGTGGTGGTTGATATTTTTACAAAGGTTGTTGACATTTTTGGGGAAATTTACCTGGGTTTTTTACATTTGTGGTTAAAATTTCTCAGCAGAGAATAGTATGGTTGACGTTTATATTGTTTGTGTTGCAAACTGCTGTTTTTTAAATGCTGTGTAAACTTTTGTGGAAAAAGACCACATGCAAAATACTGAAAGAACAAATTTTTGTACAATTAGACTGTGAGCTGTTGTGTAAGTTTGATTTTTTTTATATTTTGTTTTATAAACTTTTTTTAAATTTTAAACTAACTGTAAGTAATGTAATTACGGGAATAAATATTTGGTGATGATAAAAAATTACTGAATGTTCAGACTGAAACTGTTTAACTGTTGTGAGGGAGGACCATATGCAAGTATATATACTAAAAATAATAATTTGATATTCTACACTTTCCAAGTTGTATTTTTGTATGCACTTAAATGACTGCTTTTTCTGAGTTGAATTTGATGGGTTTCATATCAATTTTGTGGAAGATTTTATGGGTGAAGACAATATAGAACATGCCAATTGAACTGATTTTTGTTCATATTTTGATTTGCTCCTCATAAACCTTTGTGTTCTACATTTATTGTAAACTTTTGTGAGGAAGGACCATATATATATATACAATTTTTCAAAATAATGATTTTTGTTGATTTGAAATTTACTCCTTGCTGATTGCTTTTTCGACATTTCAGTTTAAAATGTTTGGTAAAGTCAGTACGGATCATTAGACAAAAAAATTGTTTTGTTAACCGGTTAATTTTTACATTTTGTGCATATTTTTGCGGGAGAGGATGGTATGCAACCGAATAAATGATTTTTCAAAGTTTAACTTTTTGTTTTTTGGTGTTTTGTGTTTGTTTAAGTTTGGCTTTTTGATATTGTTCAGGTTGTATTGTTGTATAAGCATTTAGGGAAAAGACAATGTTTAAAATGCATAAAGAACTTATTTCATAGATCTGTGCTTACTGTTGCAAGCCTTTCTTTTCGACATTTCAGATTAAAATATTGAAGGTTTTCAACATAATCACATAATAAGATGTATACATATTTGAGATGTGTTATTTCTGACATTATTATTATTGCTGTCGTAACTGTCTGGGTTGTGACTGTCAATGTTGTAACTTTCTACTAACTAGATTTTACACCTTGCGCGCCGTTGTTTTTCATATTTTGTCTGAAGTTTTGTTGGGAGGATTTCATGCGATTTGACATTGGATATTTTGTGTTAGATTTTAAGAACTTTTTTGTTAAATTATGACTTATATACTTTCTTTTTATGCATTTTCAGATTATTTTTTTTAGTAAAAGGCATATTCAATATACTGAAATATTTGCTGATGTCATCAAAATTCAAATGACAGAACTTTTCAATTGTTTTTCTGCCTAAGTGGATTTTTCCACGGGCCTAATCGACTAGTATGTTATAATGCAGCAATTTCTGTCCATGTATAAAATAAAGATTTATAGATTAAGAGTATTGTCAGCGGTATAAAAATACTGCATGCGCAAATTAAACATTGGGTTTGTACATACAGGTCCGCAATGTAATAGCAATTGCAGCTATGTGCAGAACTATGTTTTGCGGAAACGAAGCCATGTGCGTAGCTCATTAACTCATTAATTTCGGGCTTTTTGGGGGCTCTAAAAGCCGGAAGTTGTGAGAGACTAGAAAAAGCACTCGACTCTCTCCCCCATCCTCTCCCCAGCTCCTCCTAAAGTGATGAACATATTGTCACAAAACTTGACACATATATTTAATAGCACAGAATGAGATAAAAGATTACGTCATCATATTCTTGCGAACCCGAAAACAGGCAAAAACAGTGAAATGTAATCTTTAAAATAAAAAAAAGAAGATCTTTCAAACATTTGAGACGTATTAAAAATAAGTTGATAACATATGAGTTTGGAAGTGTAAACAGTGCAGTGTTCGCATCAGTTAACATTATTCGCTTCATAGTCAGCAGGCTGCGTAGGCATAATTGCGGTATTTATGATACTCGAAACTAGGTTTTAATTGCCTTAAGGTGGTTCCCCTAGAAAAAATTTCTAAATTTCAAGAATTGTCATTTAGCTGTTTTCTGACAGCAAATTCATCTTAGAATACCGTGGCAAGTAGTGCTTATGACAAATTTAGGATTTTATTGCGCATTCTGCCACTTTTTCCAACCAACCGCAAATATAAGTGCATAGCAACGCCCATAGCAACCATTTTCGCATTTTTAGACAGCTTTCTTGCCCCTCCGTCGATGTTTAATTCCTTGCAATAGCTAGATCATACTTTAGGGCCTCCTAAGACAATATATGACAGTTCTGAATATTAAATGTGGTGTTCCACAAGCATTCAGAAAGCTGTCTTAACGACGCACCCTCCAAAGGGAACTCGTCAGAGTTTACTCGTCATCAATTAGACTTAAGACTTAAGGTATTTGGTGCTTTTCAGGTCGAAATAGTGCTGGCGTACACCTTTTGTCGATCCACAAGTCAAGAATGTCCATAAAATAATCTTTAAACAAGCTTTCTGCCGTTTAAGTTCGGAATCCACGCGAAACAAGAATTCTCAAGATCGAAGCACCCACACTTCACAATTTCTTCTGTGGATGCAGGCATTAGTACCACCTAGTGTTTAAACGAAACCGATTTTCAAATCGAAGTTTTGTCTTTCAGTTATTTTGTCGAGATATTGCCTGTTTCGTCCAAAAAATACTGCATCAGTTCTCTGGAAGACGAGTCATCCTTACGAAAATGCGCTTCGCTCAATCCATACACGTGACCCTTGAGGAACAAAAGCGGCCAAAAAGGCGCTTGAAATAACGCATGTTATTCAGTTATTTGGTTAGGCGTCGAGCAGCAAAATGTCATATTTTGCCTATACTTCTCCTCGCAACGGGTAACCATGGCAACCAATCAATGAAATGTTTGACTTAATTTTGTCGTACCGTCACATACTATGATATCCTCATCAAGTATCTTCAGAAAAGACAATCCTCTGCGATATAGTTTTTTTCTAGGGGAACCGCCCTAACGCTTGCGCACGGTGGTATCAAGTGTTGTTCCGTTTTTAATGTCATCACTTAAATCGTATTTTTTTTGGTTTGTTTGTTTGTTTTTTGCTTATTTTACAAGCACCTGCATTTTTGGCTTGATATCGGATTTGGTAATATATACTTCAACAGAGAAAAACGTTTCAGTTGCTCATCAGCAGTTCATACAGTCGAAGATCGTCCTAAAAATTTGCCCACTATTGTTTCGATGTTAAATTCTCTCCGGCTACAATCCGGAAAGTGAGAGAATATGTTGCATCTTTAAATGGCTAGAAAGATTTCCTTTTAGTAGGCTCATTAACTTTTATTTTATTAAAAATATTGCAGATTATTGAATTAAAAGTTTATGAAATATAATTTTGCTAAAAATTTACCTGTTACGTAACAAAACAATTAATGGCTCCTTCACAGGAAAATATATGGTTATAAGAAGAGACCTTATCAATTTGAATAGATAAAGGTATTTAGTCGTTGTTTGATAATATGATTCCCAATTCCTTGCCCGCGTAAACCCTGTTCTGCCCGGAGTCTCACGAAGTTGTTATGACCTCTTCGGTAGAGCCTATGAAAAACGTTTCATAGGCTCTACCGAATGCAATCAAGCTTGGTGAAGTTATAGTATGCTCTAAATATATAAAAATGGTAGTACTATTTTTTGCTTATGTCAGCATTTCTTCTGTGGCGTCAGCAAAAAATTGAGATTTGTACAAATTACCACTATATGCCTAAAATCCAATCACTTTAGTTCTACAATCAGTAAAATAAAAGTGTTGGCATATGACCAAGTTTGAAGTCCGTAGTATTGTTGTTTATATTAGACGTACACCATCTAAACTGGTAAAACTTGACTTGTCAATGCTTTTGTTTACAGCTGATGGAAGTTAAATCTTTTTTAATATAAAGTTTTTATAGAAGTTTAAGGGGTGGTTTCGATTAATAGCTAAAATATTACACTGTGTGGGACCTAAGCATTTACCAGGCGCGTGTATGGTATATAAATATAAAAAATTTACAAATAGGATGGCTATAAAACTTAGCAAAACGAAGTTAGTAAAAATAAAACTTGCAGGAGAGCGGAGCGAAAAGGGTTTGGTTTTTAAATCGCTTAGAATGAGAGTGGTGTTTTTTTAGTTTGGCAATGAGGTAGAAAAAATGAGACAGGACGATAAATTCCGATTGGGTATTGTATATGTGCCTTGACTAAGAAAGTTGCGGTTTTGATTTTTAAAATTTAAGGTTTCGTAGGTTATATAAACGCTACGACGCGGATGTTTTGCACTTGTGATATTTCATTTTGGTAGCTTAATGCAAGAATTCACTGCAAATGGCTTAACAGGTTATCATAACTCGAGCGATTTTATGATAAAAGACAAACAATCTTTCTTTTGCAACAGGTGCTGTTGATACAAAGATAAATATTCGTGTAGATGACTCTGAAACATGACTAGTGGAAGTAAAAAATAACTTTCATATTTAGAGATCATATTCTTGAACGTTTAAATTTTACATTTTGTTAAAATAACTTTTCACTAGATAAAGCCAACGTACTTGCACCATTGTCCATGCTTTGAAGCAACGGAAGTATGTTTAATCCGACTTTCAACCAACGGCTACTCTCTTTGCAAGTTTGTCTTTATTTGTTTGAGAAACTTATTAACTGCATGTTTTTCTCCACAAATGCACGAAATCTTGTTGTCTTTATTTTAGTTTGAATTGCTTTCCCGATGAATTAACAATTGTGACACATTTCACTTTTGTTGTTGTTGCTTGTTGTTTGATTTGTGAAGATTTTGTTTGTTTGGTTGAACCTGAAATATAAGCATGCAAATTAAAAATGAGGTGATAAAAAAGAGGCTAGATGGAGCAAGGGAAAGATTACTCATGCTTAGCTGCACTCACCATGTGTGAGCAACAAAGAAAAGTAAACAAAAATTTATCAACAGTTTTTGACAACAGAAAATTTAAAAAATATTTACCTGATTTGTTGAAGAACTTCATTTTGTCTTGAAAAACTTTTTTCTGTTAGTGTTTAATTTTCTCCTACTTTATCTTAAGTATGTTTGATGAACCAACAGATTCACTCTTGCTTATATAGCCGTTCGGAGAAGATTTAAATGCGTGGTGGTCGTACATTTACAAATAGTTTCTATCGCCACTTTCGTTGCACTATGTTCCGTGTTGTCATCTACAAGATATAAGAACAGATAAACGGAAACTGATATATACTGTGTCTAAACGCCCAAAATCTTAAATCATTAACGTTGTCAACAGGAAAAAAAATGCACGAGAAACGTTAGAAACTTTTTCTCTGCAGACAATAAAGAGTTAGTATCCAGCCTGTGAACAATACAAAATACTCAAAAGTCATCATGTTTCCAAATACATTTCTTCAACCACTTAGAACGATTAAAAATTTAATTTGTCATGTGGAAAGATTTATATAAAGTGTCATTTGTAAGCATATACATCACACAAGTATCTGCTCACAAGTGATCAAATTAATACAGCAGTAAATTAGCACCCATGCCCCTAAAAAACCTTCATTAATAAAAAAATCTGTTTTCGTGTTTTTTTATAATTGACAAAAATGTGTTATAATCACAATCATTGGTTCTACTTTTATAAAATGTTACGACACATTTGTGGTTTTCCGCAACTGCTTTAAATGACTGTTTATGAGACTGATAAAGAAAATGCAAATACATTTTCTTAGGGATAGACTCAAAACTTTTACAATTTTACGAATTTTAGTAAGTAAGTAAGTAAGTAACTGAAAGTTGTGAACTTCTGGGGAATCCCTTCCTTTATTTCTGTACAACTTGTCTATTCATGTAACTTTGCTGATATTAAAATTTTTAGCAGTGCTTTAACTTCAAGTGTCGTACAAGCCGACTTGCCGTTGCTTTTCAAATGTTAACATCACGTCCTATGTCGACAAGAAAATATAGAAATACTAGTCGGTAGCCCATGGATAAATGCACGGGTTCGCCCGTCCTTATTTATTGCATTTCGTGTTTTCGTAACACCACACAACTTCGCGTTACAAAGTTAATTAACATAGGGAATAATACATCAAGTTTGTTCCTGCAACAAAAAATTAGAAAACAAAGGTTCAACTTCTATTAGCGGTAAAATATTATCATTTACAGTTTCTATCTGTAGTCAATAAGATTAGGAGTGGAGACATAAACAATATACTTCAGTTAGACCTGTTTAAATCATTCTCTAAACAGATTACACCCATTTCTTTATATACCGAAAAATCAGGAAGCATGGCATTGTCAAACGTAATACTAACTTCCATATGGGACTTATAGTAAGTAAGTACGTGTAGATAGGTTTTAAGAAAGATATTGAGAGCTCAAAATTTTCACCATGTTTTTCCCTCCTTTTCCCTTAATATTTGTCAGTAGAATTTTCTTAATGTAGACGACTGGTCACAAATCAGAGATGATTCAACATATTTGATTTGGTTGTAATTTGAATTTAAAAAAATACTTTCACCTCGTGGCGGTAACTTCAAAGGGGAAGGTGAACAAAAATGAAACTTAAATATACCCCATCTTGGTTGTATAAATATTCTCAGTCTAAACTGTCCAGCGAGGCTTTCATTTGTACAGATTTACCAATGATAAAATAGATTAAGTTACACATTGTTTTTGAAACCAAACGAAACAATGCTACACAAAATTCAATGTAGATTTTTCTCGCTCCCAGCGGCTGTATCCTCTGAAATACGAGCTTCGTCATGGCGATACTTGTTTAAATAACAGTACATTACATGTTTTTATAGGAACCCTCAATTTAAAGATAAACTTTAAATGTTTAAAACTTTTTCAAGCTAAAGCTTAAAAATGTTCTTAAATGATTTTTATATTCTCCTCTAATTTAGTCAGCTTTGTGGTTTAAAGGAGAATTTTAGTACTTCTTTATGTTGACGAAGCCTTTGTTTTTCTAAAGTTCTGGACCTCGGAGGGCGTATATTTTGATAGTTTATTCTTGTAAATCAAAAGTGTAGTTTAAATTACGAGATACTCATATTACTTTAAATATTTTAGCTGATGGCATAAATAATACTGAGATAAATATCACTTAACACTTTTCTTTTCAAAATATTAAAATGTATTTACAATTATTATTATTATAAACAATATATACAATTCTCAGCGCCTTAACCTCTCAGTATCATTGTTCAACGATTCGTCTCTGCATTTCGACCTGAACGTATTTCCCAGTCTTTTTTCTTGGTATTCAATAAGGATTTTATACAGTCTTTTGATGTCTAGCTGGATAATGTTGCGTTCCAATCATCTTTTAATTACTTAGTTGATTACATGGACAATATTCATCTTTCTTATTTTAGTTTGAATTGTTTTCCAGACGAATTAACAATTGTGACACATTTTACTTTTGTTGCAGTTTGCTGATTTGTCTTTGTTGGAGACTTTTTTTGTTTGGTTGAACCTAAAGAAGAAAACATGAGAACTTTCATTATATTTTATTTCTTGTTGGGATAAGAACAATTAGATATTATCAACGTTACAACGCCAACTATTTAGATCACAGAGAAAGTTAGAAACATAACCAATTTACCTGATTTGTTGAAAAACTTCATAGCTATGAACTTTTTCTTTCCTTGTCGTTTGTTATCACTCCAAGTTGGTTCGTGTTTTAACTGTGGAATATTTATATCATCAAAGAGTATTTATAACAGATTGAAAAATCACGTGGGCGACGGAAAATATTTCTCTGACGTCCATACAGGAAAATATATTAATTAAATGAACTAATCTTGTAATTTCTTTATTAAAAATAAAAAATGCCTCGAAAGTTATCCGTTGGTTTCGAACCTTTGGAAAGGATATGCTATAATGCAGCAATTCCTGTCCATATATGAAAAAAAGATTTATAGAGTGAGAGTATTGTCAGCGGTATAAAAATATTGCATGCGCAAACTAAACAATGTGTTTGTACATACAGGTCCGCATTGAAATAGCAATTGCAGCTATGTGCGGAATTGTGTTTTGCGCAAACGAATCCATGTACGTAGCTAATTAACTCATTAATTCCGGTCCTTATCGGGGCTTTGAAAAGCCGGAAGTTGTGGGAAACTAGAAAAAGCACTGGCCCCTCTCTCCCACCCTCTCACCACCTTCTCCTAAAGTGATGAAGTAGACATCATTTTGCCACAACAGCTGACACAAGTATTTGTTAGTACAAAATGAGATAAAAGAATACGTTATCATATACTTCCGAACCCGAAAACAGGCAAAAGCAGTGAAATGTAATCTAATAAAAAAAGATCTGTTTCAAACGTTTGAGACGTATTAAAAATAAGTTGATAATATATGAGATTGGAAGTGTAAACAGTGCAGTGTTCGCATCAGTTTACATTATTCGCTTCATAGTCAGCAGCCTATAAAAACTTGCGGTATTTATGATAGCCGAAAGTAGCTTTTAATTGCCTGCACACGGTGGTATCAAGTGTTATTCTGGTTGTTTGTTTATTTTACAATCACCAGCATTTTGGCTTTGTATCGGATTTGGTAATATATACTTCAACAGAGAAAAACGTTTCAGTTGCTCATCAGAAATTCATACAGTCGAAGATCTTCCTACAAATTTGCCCAATATTGTTTCGATGTCAAATTATTTCCGGTTACACACCGGAAAGTGAGAAATTATGTTTTATCATTAAATGGCTAGAAAGATTTCCTTTTTAGTATGCTCATCAACTTTTTCTTAATTAAAAATAGCAGATACTAAAGTTTCTTGAAAATATTGCAGATCATTGAATTTAAAAGTTTATGAAATATAATTTTGCTAAAAATTTACCTGTTTCATAACAAAACAATTAATGGCCCTTCACAGGAAAATACTTGTATATAAGAAAAAACCTTAGCAATTTAAAAATAAAGGTATTTAGTCGTTGATTGATAATATCATTCCCAATTCCTTGCCCGCTTTAACCCTGTTCTGTCCGGAGTTGTATGAAGTTGTTATGACACCTCTAAAACTTTTGATAGGCTCTACCAAATGCAATCAAGCTTGGTAAAGTTAAAGTATCCTCTAAAAATAAAAAAATGGTAGGACCATTTTTTGGTTATGTCAGCGTTTTTTCTGTGACGTCATCAAAAGCTTGAGATTTGTACAAAATGCCACTATCTGCCTTAAATCCAATCACTTTAGATCTACAATCAATAAGAAAAAATGTTTTCATAGGACCGAGTTTGAAGTCCGCAGTAATTTCGACTGTTTTTATATTAAACGTACACAATTTGAACTGGTCAAACTTGACTTGTCAATGCTTATGCTTACAGCTGACTGAGGACTTAGGATCTTAGTTTATTTTGTTAAATCCAAACAATTAAGATGTGGCAATTGCTGCTAACGTCGGCATGACCCTTTCTCCCCATATGTCGGAATTTTGTAGGACCTGTTGGGATTATTCGGTAATTACGACAGGTTAGACAGTGCCACTAGAGCATTCCAAACGCTGCTTAACGTACCTGGGTATATACACAATATGCATTTTTGGAGCCAAAGGACTGCTGAGTATTGAAAAGGGAATGGTTTTTGCCAACTTTAAAAAACTGCCCTAAACACTGTCGTTGTGCCAAAGGTCTTCAAAAAATTTGAGCGCCATATAAAATTTATTATATATCTTACAGTTTTTATATATTTTTTATGATAAAATTCTAAAAATCGTCCGAAAATCCGGTTTTCTTGACTTCCGAGTAAAATCTCAAATAATTCGGAGATAGGGTAATCACATGTCAACATTTCTTCATGAAAAAGAGTTATGTTGTGAGTTTTAATCTTAACGGAAGTTGAAGCTTTTCGATTATAAAGCTTTCATAGAAATAAAGGAGTGATTTTGATTGAAAGATAAAATCTAAGCATTAAGCAGGCGCGTGCCTAGTAAATAAATATAAAATCCAGCAAATATGGTAGCTATAAAAAAGCAAAACGGCAGTAAAAGTTAGTACTAAATAAAACTGGCAGAGCAGCCGAGCGAATAAGGTCAAGTTTTTATATCGTCTAGAATGACAGTTGTGTTTCTTTTCAGTTTGGCAATGAGGTAAAAAGAAAGCGAATAAATTTTGATTGTGTATTGTATATGTACCTTGAGTAAGAAAGTTGACGTTTGTTTTGTCAAAGTTTAGTGTTTCCTAGGTTATATAAACGCTACAACGCCATTTTTTTGCACTTGTAATGTTACATTTTGGTAGCTTAATACAATGGTTCCCTGCAATCTCCAGAAAATCGCTTAACACGTTATCATAACTGGATGGATTTTATGATAAAAGACAAACAACCTGAAAATAATGTTTTTTAAAAAACTTCTGAGATGACAAAAATTTGGTCGGTTTTTTGGAATTATTTAGATGTAACTCTCAAATAAGGTAATTTAGAAAATAAAAAAAAGTGATGTTTAAGGCTGGCGCGTTTTCTTTCCTTTGCAGGTGCTGTTGATGAAAGGATAAACATGTCTGTAATAAAAAATAACTTTCGTATTTAGAGATCTTATTTTTGTACGTTTCAATTTTACATTTTGTTTAAAAAACTTTTCACTAGCTAAAGCCAATGTTCTTCCACTATTATCTATTCTTTGAAGCAACAGAAGTCATTTTTTAATCCAATAAGTCCGTCTCTCAACCAACGAGTATCCTCTTTGCAACTTTTCATTACTAGTTTGAGAAACTCGATTTTGTCTTTACTTGTTTGAGAAATTCTTTTACTGCATGTTTTCTCCACAAATGCACGAAATATTGATGTCTTTATTTTAGTTTGAATTGCTTTCCTGATGAATTAACAATTGTGACACATTTCACTTTAGTTGTTGTTTGTTGTTTGTTTTTTGAGGATTTTGTTTGTTTGGTTGAACCTGAAAGATACAAAGTATGCAAATTAAATATGACGTGTTAAAATAACTAAATGTAGCGAGGGAAAGATTAGTAAGGTAATCTTACTACACTATATGTAAGCAACAAAGGAAAGTAAACAATAATTTATTGCATGATACTTGAGAACGGAAAATAAACAGATATTTACCTGATTTGTTAAAAAACTTCATTTTGCTTTGAAGAACGTTTTCTCTGATTCTATCCTACTTTATGTCATGTAAGTTTGATTGAATCAACAGATGCACACTTGCTTTATATAGCCTTTATATAAAAATGTAAATGCGTGGTGAAGTTTCATGACGTATTTTGATGCTTTCGTAAGATTAGAAATGTCAATAGTTAATTAAATTAATTAAATGAGTTATGTGTGGGTATTATAAGCGATTAAAAAAACAGAATGTCCAACATTACAATGCACATTTAAAAATAGTTTCGATCGCGATTGTTCGTTGCACTATGTTCCGTAATATCAACTGTAAGATATGGACAGAGGAATTGAAACTGATTAACACTGTTTGGACGCCTGAAATCTTCATAACGTTTTTAAAATAATAAAAACACATGAGAAACTTTAACTTTATGGGAACTTTCTCTCTGTAAACAATAAAGAATGAGTATCCAGACAGGGAACAAGACAAAATAATAGAGTGATCGTGCTTTCAAATATTTTTTTTTCAACCGCTTAGAACGATTAAAAATTAATTTTCCATGTGGAGAAAAAATTCATTTGCATTATTTGTATTTATATAAAGTGTCACTTCGAGGCATACATAACATCACAAAAGTATCTGGTTGCATGTGATAACATGAATTTAACACTCATTCAGTAAGGAAAAAAAAGAGTTTTTCGTGTTTTTTTATAATCAAAATAAATTTTCTTTAATCGATATAGTTGGATTTACTTTTATAAATGTTAACAACATATTTGTGGTTTTCCACAACTATTTTTTATTACTGTTTATGCGATTGATAAAAAATTTGAAATCAATTTTCTGAGGGCTGGACTAAAAACTTTTACAATTTTAGAATTTGTGACAATTACACAGAATCAAAATAACAACAAAAAACTAGAAAAATTCAATTGTTTGTCTATAGATTTAATTTAGGTATAAATTTGAATAAGCCTTACTTTGGCAAACCAGTTTTCTGGACTATTTTTTTAAATTGACTCAATTTAACTTCAATTGAAATCTACACCGCGAGTTACAAGAGGAATTTTTTTCATCTAATAATGTAAGAAATAAGTTTCTTAATAATTTAAAACGTGCTAAAACAACTGTTCTAGCCCGTTACAAATTTCGTAGACATCGAATTGTTTCACCTTTAAAGCAGAGCAAAAAAAATCACAATGATTTTCACAATGATTAAGCTTCTGGTTATTTTATTTATAATCAAGTTGTATGCCCAAAATGATATTTTCCAAAAAAAATCAATATTACAATTTTTTATAAATAATTCCAAAAACGTCAAAAAGGTCTGGGAAGGTATTGAAGAACTAATTTCTATAAATTCTTCCAAAAGACTTATTGGAAAATGGTAACTCGGTTTCCTCCAATCCAAAAATTATTTCCGAAACCTTTAATAACTTTTCACTAATATCGCGGAATTAATGTACAAAGGAACGTTTAACTAACTTTCCTGATGTCAAGAAAAATTTTTAACCTCTCCATTTTTTATCCCCTTTGGTTTTCAAAAAAAAAACATTCCACTACGAATTTCTCAATCAACAGTATTGAAGCTATTTAATAAGGCTCTTGACTCCGGCAAATTTGCTTGTTCAGTTTTCACCGATTTGCAAAAAGCGTTTGACACAGTTGGCCACTCAATTTTATTGTATAAACTTGAACATTATGGGATACGTGGTGTTGGCCAATCGTGGTTTAAGTCGTTTTTAACCGAACGTAAGCAGTTTGTCACAATACCTAACGTCACCTGTAAACTTTGCTCGGTAATACATGGGGTACGCCAAGGTTCGGTACTTTTTTTGTTATATATTAATGACTTGAACTCTATAATATATTCAACAGTTCACATTTTTGCTGATGATACTAAACTCTTGTACAGCAACAAATCCCTAAAATCATTGTCCAAAAAGATTAACATTGATTTAAAATGCAAATAAAATTTCATTAAATTCTCCTAAAACAGAGTATATTTTTTTAGACATAAATGTAAGTATATTGATTTTGAAGTGAAGCTTAACATGGATGTTAAAAAGCTACATCCAAGTAAAGTTGTAAAATACTCTAATTTAGGAAAACACACAGATTTTATTTGCGGTAAATTAAAACAAGCTAATAGTGCTCTTTACAAACTCAGGCATTATTTTTCTGAATCTATACTGGTGACTTTATACTTCGCCCTATTTCATTCACATATGTCTTTTACTTGTCAAATCTGGAGTCAGAATTCATCTTATAAAAACCAGTGAGCTTTAAATCTACATAAAAGAGCTATGCGCATAATAACCTTTTCCGACTTTAATTCTCATTCTGCTCCTGTTTTTCTGGATCCTAAAATTCTTCCTTTTTTGATTTTGTTAAGATATGCAACATTATTTTTCTTTATAAAAAACTACCTCTTACTCTTCTAAATACTTTTATAATTACATTTAATGCTTGCAATCGTCCAAATAGCTGTGCTAATCCAGGGATCGATACGCTTACCTAGAGTGAGAACAGTCATAATTGGGAATAACTCTACCCCGTATCAATCCATCATCTCCTGGAATCTTCTTCAACAGTTTTTGGAAGTTAATATGTCTACGCTGTCGTTGGGTCATCTAAAGTATCCGGCCAAGCTTTATTTGCTTTCCTTATATAGTAGTTTTAACATATAAGCCTTTTATTGTTGCATATATCGACCATTATTTTTGAGTTTTACATTTCAAACTTGTAACTTAGTTTGGTGATCATTTTTACCTATTAGGTCTTACCCTATTGAAATAGTTTCCAGTCTATTAAGTCAAAGAAATAAAGAAATTTACTTACTTACTTAAAAAGTACGTAGGACTGCGCGTTGTAAGTACGCTAAGTTGTTAGTATCTACTGAAATGCCGACATAAGACTCGTAAAAATGGATACAACATGCCTTACCACCACAACTTTTCTTTTAAGTCTATTTATACTAGGTTTCTAGTAATCAAGTATGCTAGGATTAGCGTGTTATCTAACTTAAATTTTTTTTGAATGGCATCTACTTAGTATCTGTTCTTACTGATGAACTTTCCTTGCGCTCAACAGAATGATTTATAATCTGTAGTAAATCCAAGTGGCTCCATGTTTGAATATTTACAGGTTATTTAAAAGTTTTAGATATCAAGCCGGCATATCTCTCATATTAAAAATTGCAGATATCACGCTAAAAAATTTATTTGAATTTCATATTTAAGTATTAGAATATGAGACTAAAAATTAAGAAAAGCTTTATATTTAGTAATCAAAACTTTCAACTGGCTCTCCGGTTCCTGGAATGTTCTTATCCGTTTTTTCCTAATTATGGATTCTCACAGTGCACGTTGTTCAACCAAAGCAACATTTTTCGGCAGGTTTTTATCAAACGAAGGAACGCCGTAAGTTTGCTTTGTAGCTACTTGTGGCTTTATTTAATTTGACATTGTCGAGTGGAAGATAGAGTGACCGAATAGCTACTAGGAAACGATAAAGACAATTGCTATGACCGCTGCTGTGCAGTTATTTTTTAAGACGGCCGTAAAAAGAGGCAGCATGTGGCATTTCAGCCATGTTTCATCAAAAAATGAACTTTTCATACGCTAATTCGTCTTAATTCTTTAATAAAACGCCAGCACAGCTGGTACGCTTATTGCGGAGTTTAAAAAATCGTACGAAGTGTGGAAGACCATCATTTTTCGCAGTGGAAAGATCTTATTTATCATAATTGTTTCGCCGCAGGTCAAAAAAATTTCTCCGTCAATTATTTCACCGGAGAGAGCAGCGGAACTCAGTAATATCGGTAGATTATCGCTAAATTCGTGATGGTAGGAATCTATGACGCAACCATTAAAACACAAATGGACTGGTACTGTTAACAAGTTAATGAAATGTAGTTTTCAAAACTATCTATAGCACAGTGAAAACTGCGTAATTCGTCTTAAACTTCCAAAAAGTTGACATTTGTTTCTAGGCAAAACAATGCTTCCCAGCTATATGTTCATCTCCGCAATAAAGTCAAAACCTTGACATGGCCAATTTGGCCTATCTCGACATTCAACTAGTTATATAGCTAGAAAATTAGCTAGTCTCCCTATTTAGCAACAAAGTTTAAGTGATATTTAGCTTCTTCTTTCAGCTAGCTAGCTAGTACTTTGTGTGTGGAAGAAGGGTTTGAACTTTATCTAGCTATCACCACATAGCCTTTGCTATAGCCATGACTACAAACCGCTGTCATTCATTAAACCTTTTAGCTGCTAGCTAGGTAAAAAAGAAGAAAAAGAAGCACAAACGTACCACACCAATCGTTCTTGCACGTTCAGATCTTCTTACAGCAACAGTTAAGACAGTTGTGTTCGTCCTTGGAACAAAGTTGATTTTTGTAAAAAAGAAATAAATTGTCAAGAGTTACAAATAAAGTATATATGAATGTGCAAACTTTTAAAATAATAACAATGATGAATGTAAATCATTAAACTTCCTTTTGCAAATACAAAACTAAACTTTTATTAATATTTACAATATAACTTAACAATAAATTGATTGTTATCTCTTATAATAATACGGAGAGTGTGTCCGTCTGTCTGTGACAGGCAAAGTGGATGTGGTCATTTTCCTTTGATGTTGCCGAAAAAAATCCTTGATGTTACCGAAAAAAATATGTCTTCTTTGTCGAGAAAAGCCGCGAGTTTTGTGTGGTTTGTTAAATGAAGTTCTAGCACAAAGTAACGGAAATTGTGTTTGCAAAAAAGATGGCTGTCCTTTTTAAGCATTTGTCTTCTCTTGCCTTCAAAATAAATCTACAAAAACATTTGAAAAAGGGCATGGTATGTAAATGAAGTATAGCAAGGTTTCAAAGGTTTGTTTATGTTTTTTTTTAGTTTTGATGATATTATTGATGCGAGACATGTTTGTTAGCTAGCATCATAAAGCCAACCACACACCAACAACAACCTAGCTAAATAGCTAGCTACCTCAGAATTTATAAATATGTAGCCATGTTCTTTATACCTAGCTAAGTCTCCAGTTTATATTCAACTGACCAGCTATTAGCTGCTGTAGCTAGCTTATGTTAGCTTCAGTTTTATGTTGCTTTTTACATGTAAGCCAGCTACCATAGTGTTATCTTAGTGGTCTTTGCTAAGAATGTGACCGTAACTTATTTCACTTGACATTTTAAGCTTAAATTAACAAGCCACAACAACTTTTAAAAAAGTATTACATAATATTTAAGAAGAGTTTAAGGACTGTTTTTAAGCAAATATATAATGTATTTTTCAAATTTTGTGTATGCAAATTAATGTATTTTTCACATTTTGTGTAACTAAACTTATATACATCGGTTACATGCAATATGACGAAACGATTTTTATTTAACATGTAGTAATTCTGGTACCTTAAGTGTAGTGATTTTTGTTGTTCTAGATGTTCTGACTAAAATGTTTTTGTTTATGACATTTTGTCTTAATTAAGAAAAGTTTCAACTTTTTTGAGGGAGTACAACACCGAAAAAACTTGTGTTTTTTTTTTATATTTTGTATAAATTCTTACCGGGCAGGACTCTGTACAACATACCGAAATGACTGATCCCTCTCTATTTATAAATTTGATGCGTTCCAAATCGCAGTTTTTTGAAATTTTGGGTAATATTTAATGAGTACAAGATGCAAATACTGATTTTTGTTGAATCAGAAGTATTTCCTACAACCATTCTTTTTTTACACTTTTGTGCAGAAAAAGTGTATGCAATATCATCAGAACAACTGATTTTGTTGCAAACTGTTTTTCTTTTTCACATTTTGGATTGAAATATTGTTATAAAGGGCATATATCAATAGACATATATATACCAAAATACGGCAAACTTTGATTTTGTCGTTCACCTCTCATCTTTTATATTTTGATTAAACTTTTGAGGAAAACCATAGGAATTATTTAGAATTTGTATTTTGTGTTGCAAATTTAGTGCAAAAATTGACATAAAATGAACTGTTAAATTGATTGTTGTTGTTTTAACATGAATTATGACTCAAACTTTGTTTTTGCATTTCTAATTTGACTAATTAGCCTAAAAAATTTGCCAATTGGTTTTACACTTTCTTCTTTTTTATATATATTTTATGTGAACATAGAAGTACAAAAGTAAAGTTAGAAGCCACAAGAAGTTACTTCGAAAGTGAAGAGTGGAGCTAGAAGTAGTAAAGAAAAGTTAGAAGTAGAAAATAAAGCTTGGGTTTAAAGTAGATTTGGATTCACAAATAGTAAGAACTTTTTATATATTTTTAGACGTTATGTTTTTATGTCGCTAGAGTTACGTGTCAGGCAGACTCGCATTTGCCACGAAAAAGTCACTTAAAAGCTTCAAATTCTTTATATTTTATATTTTACCGCGTTTTTTATAAAAAAATCTAGCATATTTTTTTACACTTTTTTGCATAATTAATGTTTCCCCTGGTGTGTAACTAATGTATTTGTCCTAAAATTCAAAATGCTACATAAAAGCTGTTAACTGGCTATCAAACAAATGTGCTAGCGAAACTTTTGGTTTGTTGAACTTGCAAATGTCATAATTTTTATATTGCTATTGTTTCTCTTTATATGTGTTTTACTAAACATAAATAGCTAGCTGGCTATATGCGTCTTCCCAGTTTAACTATATTTAACTGGGTATCTGTCTTATCTAATGTTACCTTCAAGCTCCATATCTAAACCTAGCTAGCTAACTGATGATTAATGTTGTTATTCCTCTTTTAGCTATTTATTTCCACCTTAGTAGTCAAACTTAGGGATCTTATTTGAGCACGAATTATGATGTAACAAGCCACAAAATCTATCAAAGACTTATTGAACTTTTAGGGTAGTGTGAGGAATAATTTTTCTCACGTTTTCTGCAAATTTTACTTTAAGAGGAATAATTTTGTAAAACTAAAGTGTGTGCGTTAATTGGAGTAAGTTTTATTGTTTTGTTGTTGACATCCTGTTAAACTTCTGTGAGCTCGCATGTAAATTACAAGGTTATATATTTTTACAAGGGTGGTGGTTGTTTTTTTTTACAAAGGTTTTTGACATTTTGGGGGAAATTTACCTGTTTTTTTTACATTTGTGGTTAAAATTTCTCAGCAGAGAATAGTATGGTTGCCGTTTATATTGTTTGTGTTGCAAACTGCTGTTTTTTAAATGCTGTGTAAACTTTTGTGGAAAAAGACCACATGCAAAATACTGAAAGAACAATTTTTTGTACAATTAGACTGTGAGCTGTTGTGTAAGTTTGATTTTTTTTTATATTTTTTTTTATAAACTTTTTTTTAAACTTTAAACTAACTGTAAGTAATGTAATTACGGGAATAAATATTTGGTGATGATAAAAAATTACTGAATGTTCAGACTGAAACTGTTTAACTGTTGTGAGGGAGGACCATATGCAAGTATATATACTAAAAATAATAATTTGATATTCTACACTTTCCAAGTTGTATTTTTGTATGCACTTAAATGACTGCTTTTTCTGAGTTGAATTTGATGGGTTTCATATCAATTTTGTGGAAGATTTTATGGGTGAAGACAATATAGAACATGCCAATTGAACTGATTTTTGTTCATATTTTGATTTGCTCCTCATAAACCTTTGTGTTCTACATTTATTGTAAACTTTTGTGAGGAAGGACCATATATATATACAATGTTTTCAAAATAATGATTTTTGTTGATTTGAAATTTACTCCTTGCTCATTGCTTTTTCGACATTTCAGTTTAAAATGTTTGGTAAAGTCAGTACGGATCATTAGACAAAAAAATTGTTTTGTTAACCGGTTAATTTTTACATTTTGTGCATATTTTTGCGGGAGAGGATGGTATGCAACCGAATAAATGATTTTTCAAAGTTTAACTTTTTGTTTTTTGGTGTTTTGTGTTTGTTTAAGTTTGGCTTTTTGATGTTGTTCAGGTTGTATTGTTGTATAAGCATTTAGGGAAAAGACAATGTTTAAAATGCATAAAGAACTTATTTCATAGATCTGTGCTTACTGTTGCAAGCCTTTCTTTTCGACATTTCAGATTAAAATATTGAAGGTTTTCAACATAATCACATAATAAGATGTATACATATTTGAGATGTGTTATTTCTGACATTATTATTATTGTTGTCGTAACTGTCTGGGTTGTGACTGTCAATGTTGTAACTTTCTACTAACTAGATTTTACACCTTGCACGCCGTTGTTTTTCATATTTTGTCTGAAGTTTTGTTGGGAGGATTTAATGCGATTTGACATTTGATATTTTGTTTTAGATTTTAAGAACTTTTTTGTTAAATTATGACTTATATACTTTCTTTTTATGCATTTTCAGATTATTATTTTTAGTAAAAGGCATATTCAATATACTGAAATATTTGCTGATGTCATCAAAATTCAAATGACAGAATTTTCAATTGTTTTTCTGCCTAAGTGGATTTTTCCACGGGCCTAATCTACTAGTATCTCTTATAATAATAAGCCAGTTCCGTCTGTCTGTCTGTCACTTTTGCAAACACGATATTTTTTACCACCCGAATGCGCGAGTTTTTCGAGTTTTTTTGTTTTGTTTACATTTGTCTCGCAACCGTTAGAAACCACGTGATAGAAAATAAGCAGTATGATTCGCTGAAATACATACTTTCGAACGGGACGGCATTCGAATAAAAAGTTCCGTTAGCGTAAAAACAAACAAACATAAAAATTTCGCGACAAAGTTCTCGACACAAAAGGCGAACTGAAGAAGCGGTTAAAAAATGTCTTATTTTCGACGATCCCTTAGTCACAAAAAAGTGCAGATATTAAAAGCAAGAAAAGTCAAAGTGGAGAAGTAGAAGTACAAAAGTAAAGTTAGAAGCCACGAGAAGTTGCTTTGAAAGTGAAGAGTGCAGCTAGAAGTAGTAAAGAAAAGTTAGAAGTAGAAAATAAAAGCTTGGGTTTAAAGTCGATTTGGATTCACATATAGTAAGAACTTTGATATTTCTAGACGTTAAGTTTTTATGTCGCTAGAGTTACGTGTCAGGCAGACTCGCATTTGCCAGGAAAAAGTCACTTAAAAGCTTCAAATTCTTTAAGCTTTATGTTTTACCGCGTTTTTTATAAAAATGCTAGAATTTGTTTGCTTTTTTTTGCATAATTAATGTATCCCCTGGTGCGTACCTAATGTATTTGTCCTAAAATTCAAAATGCTGCATAAAGCTGTTAGCTGGCTACCAAACAAATGTGCCAGCGAAATAGAAAGTTTTGGTTTGTTGAACTAACTGCAAATGTCATAATTTTTACATTGCTATTGTTTTCCTTTATATATGTTTTACTAAGCATAAATAGCTACCTATAGACTTAGCTAAGTCTCCCCAGCTTAAGTATATTTAACTGGGTGTCTTAGGTACTGTTTTGTTAGCTAGCTAGCTAATGTTAGCTTCAAGGCTCCATCCCATAGCTAGCTCTAATCTATGAGTTTTGTTGTTATTCCTCTTTTTTTAGGTATTTATAGCTACCTTAGTAGTCAAAGTTCTCTTCTTTTTTGAACACGAATTATGATGTAATGTGTAACAAGCTATAGCTACAAAATCTTTCTTGAACTTTTAGGATACTGTGACACATTTTTATGCCCATAGAGAATAATTTTTTCACATTTCCTGTAAACTTTACAAGGAGATGACAAGTGGAACGAATTTTATAGAATTTAAAGTGTGTGTGTTAAGTTATTTTTTATTGTTTTGTTTCGTCATCCTGTTAAACTTTTGTCAGCCTACATGTAAAATGCCAGGTTTTTTTACAGGGTTTTTTGACATTTGATTGGAAATTTATATACGTGGGTTTATACGTGGGTTAAAAAAATTTGTCAGTTCATATTGTTCGTGTTGCAAAGTGCTGTTTTTTGAAATTTTGTGTAATCTTTTTGGAAATAGACCACATGCAATATATATACTGAAAGAACAAATCTTTGTAGAATCAGACTTCACTGTAAGCTGTTGTAAGGCTGATGTCTTTATCGGTAAAATTAACAGCCATCGTTTACTAATTAATCGTTTACTAATTAAGAAAAAAATAAAACGAGTTTGAAAGTTAAAAAGTATTTATTTGTTAAGCTTTTCGTACACTAAGTGTACATCTTCAGACTATATAAATAACTTTGTCTTTATATTTCGTATTATAAACTATTGTTTGGGAGAACTAACTGTATGTGATGTAATTTTTGCTGTAAGAAAATTCCATGGTTTCACGTTTTCGTTTTTCTTGAGAATTTTACAAAATTTTGTAGGGATAAATGTTTCCTGATGATAAAAAAATTACTTAATGTTCTGACTGAAACTGTTTTTGTTTTTTATATTTTGTAATCTAAACGCGAGGACTGTATATATGCACTGAAATGACTGATTTTTTTAAATTTTGATTACGACATGCTGAATAAACTTATTTTTGTTGATTTAGATGAGTTTCTCAAAAACCGATCTGTTTTACATTTTGTGTAAACGTTTGTTTATGAACCGTATACAATGTTTTTTGATTCAAGTTTATTCTTTGCTTATTGATTTTTTGACATTTAGGTTTAAAATTGTTGGTAAAGGGCAGTATAGATCATCATACTAAAAAAGAAAATTTTTGTGTTCTTAACTGGTTGATTTTTACATTTTGTGTAAGTTTTTGCAGGAGAGGATGGTATGCAACCTAAATGACTGATTTTTCTAGATTTAAATTTGATATTTTCCAAACTACGGCTTTTTCATATTTTTGTATAAGCTTTTAAGGGAAGGACAATATTTAAAATGTGTAAAGAACTTATTTTTGTTGATTTGTGCTAACTCTTGCATGCCTCCTTTTTGACAATTTCAGAATAAAATACTGAGGGTTTTGAACATAGTCACTTATAAGATGTACATATTTGAGATGCATTATTTCTAACATTGTTATTATCCGTGTTGTGACTGTCGGTGTTGTAACTGTCGGTGTTCTTACTGTCGGTTTTGTGGGTGTTGTGAGTGTTGATGTTGTGAGTGTCGTTGTTGTAACTTTTTATCAACATGATTTTGCACCTTGCAAGCTGTTCTATTTTATATTGTGTAAGATTTAATGCGATTTGACATTTGACATTTGGTGTAAGATTTTAAGAACATTTTTTTTGTATATGCACTGCAGACGTCAGCAAAACATCTAAAGCAACCCATTTTTTCATTGGTCTTTTGCCTAAGTGGATTTTTCCACGGGCCTTATCGACTAGTCTATATAATAATACGCCAGTTCTGTGTCTCTGTAACAGGCAAAGTTGATATGTTCATTTTCCTTTGATATCACCGAAAAAAATCTTTGATGTTACCGAAAAATATATGTCTTCTTTGTCGAGAAAAGCCGCAAGTTTTGTTTGTTTACGTTTTAAAATCACGTGATCAAAAAAAAATTTAATTGGATAAACAAAACCACGTGATCAAAATAAAGCAATTTTATTTGCTGAAAATTCCAAGTTTGCCCTGACGATCAAAACAAACGTAAAAAGTTTTTTCAAGTTCAGAAGACGAACGAACGAAGCAGGTTGCTTGCTATATACATATATCGGAAAAACCATTTATTTTATGTGTTGTAACATGTCCTTTTTTTTTGTTTAAGTAAATTTTAAGTAGAGAAGAAAGAAAAGAAGAAGTTTGGAAAAGCGAAGTTGAAGTGGATTTGCTGAGATCGTGTGGTAGCTATGCTATAGACTTACTATTAGCTAGAAAAAGAAGTTGTAAAAAATCAGTTGTTAGTAAGTAACCTATTCTTTAGATTTACCTAGATTTACAGTTAGCTTAGCATTTTTTCTTTATCTTTTTTTGTTAAGAGTAAAAGACGTAACGAGCGAGATAGTAGTAGAGCTACTTATAGGACAGTGCTACAAAGTAAGAAATTTCAAATTTATCTTTGTAAAACCTAAGGATTATCATACTTTTTGCACGAGAAATCGTTCTTTTCACTAAACAAAACTATTTTCCCCGTTATTTTACATTACATCCCTTGGCTTGGGTTGCAGTGTTTTTTACATTCTTCAGGTGGCCTGTCAAACGTTTTTTATAACAAACTTCTTGCATTCCAGCCGTCATGTTTCTCATAAGTTTTATAGAAATTATTGCAAAATTCTGTTGACCCTAGGCCCAATTTTATACCTTAAAAATGTTTCATATAAAGAAAGAGCATGTAGCCATATTAAGATCTGAGGAGGAGAAAAAGGAGATTAATTTTGACTTACATTTATTTAATAAGCAAGGCAAAACCCTGATAAAAAAATAATGTTCTTGTCCAATGTTTGGTTTGGTTGCTTGCAGAGTTACATCTTTCTTTTGATTATGCCTTCATTTATTATATAAAGTTTATTCCCGAGGAAAAGTTTCCCAATTTGCACTACTGTATTAGCTAATAAATAACTAGCTAGCTCTGTTTAGTTTAGTAATGACATTTTAGCTGACTTATTTCTTAATTATTTTTTAGAATTTGTGGTTCCTACTAGCTAGGTTGTCTATTTTTGTCTATAATGTCTAACCCATTAGAGAGCAGTAACAGTAACAACCCTGTACATTGTTTTAGGCTTTTTAATAATGCTGACAGGTTTGTGTTGCAACGCCCTGAAAATAGTCAAAGGTTAGTAGGTCTCATTATGGGACAGCAGATGCCAGATACTCCTCAACATGTTGAACTGCCACATGAAGTTCAGGTAAATGTCATACCACGTGCATCAATTATTGATGATGTGTCTTTAGCTAGGCGTAGACTTGCACAACGTGTCGCATCTGTGAGTATTGCTGAAAGTAATGAGCAGTCTGCCAATAGACGTGCTCAGGATGCTGAACGACATGCTGTTGCATGTCAAGTAGAAAATGGTGAGCAGGCTGCCAATAGACGACGTCGAAATGCTGGGAGGCAAGCTGTTATTCGACAAAGGCAAAATGTTGAACGGGTAGTAAATAGACGCCAGGTAGATATCCAAAGGCATGCTGCTGTTATTGCACGTCAAAATGTATTGCCTAATTTATATTTATATTTTTTAGGTGCTATCGACAAAGAGTGTGAGTATTGTCAAGCTTTACTGACGTTTCGGCATCAGAAAATAGGTAAGACCCCCTGGTTGGTTGGGTGGGTAAAGGAATTTTTCATTCCCTTGGTATACTTCGCATAGCAAACGTGCATAGCTCATTAACCGTATTCTCAGCGAGGTTGTTTGGGGTTCTGATATGTCGAAGGGGGTATTGAGACCTAAAGAGCTTCCCCTCCTTCCTCCAAAAGTGATGAAGCATACACCTTATTGTCACAAAACTTGACACAAAGGTTTGTTAGCACATAACGACGTCATGCAGTAAAAGATTACGTTATCAAATTATTCCAAACCCGAAAACAGGCAAGAACAGTGAAATGTAATTTGTGGAATAAGAAGAATTATTTTAGGTATATTAAAAAAATGAGTTGATAGACGCATAAACAGGTTAAAATTTGAGTTTGGAAGTTTAAATAGTGCAGTGTTCGCAATCTGAATATTTTTATCAGTTTTTTCAGTTTTTATTATTCGCTTCATAATCAGAAGCCTTTAAAGACTTGCGGTACTTATACTACTTGAAAGTAAATTTTAATTGTCTGAACCTTTGCACACGGTGGTATTAATTATGTTCCGCATTTACATTGCATTGCATTGCATTTTGTTTTTTTTGCTTGTTTGTTTGTTTGTCTTTTGTTTGTTTGTTTGCACTTTTTATTTTTTTGTTGATTGGTTGGTTGGTTTTCTAAGCAACTGCATTTTCAATAGGGTATCGGATTTGGTAAGATATACTTCAAAAGGAAAAATATTCAGTTGCTTATCGCAATTTTACGCAGACGAAGATTATACATGCCTTCTAAAAGCTTCGCCTATCATTGTTTAGATGTCAAATTCTTTCCAGTTGTAACACGGAAAGTGAGCGAATATGTTTCATCATCAAATGGCTAGAAGGTTTTACTATTAAATTCCTATTTTATTACAAGTAGCAGATACTAAATTTCTTAGAAATATTGCATATTATTACCCGGGTAAAAGGGCGGCATCGATATTTTCGAAAATCGCGCAATGTGATTGGTTGGAACTTACGCCATAGCGGGCAATATTCCACGGTATTGCCCGCTACCATAGCAACCGTGTTTAAAGTTTAAATATGGTAGCATTAAATGTAAATAAACACGGAAAAAAGTAAACAAAACGCGAAACAGAAGTGAAACTTTATTTTATCTTTTAAATAATTCTATTTTGTAGCTACAACAAAAACCTGTAATGTTTACACGATATTCGATTTAAAAAAAAAAAAATAGTTCGAATGTACGTTCCATGTGGGAATAGTTTCTATAAAGACATCGTTTCTACATCCTGCTTATAATATTATATTTTTTGTCGTAAAATGCAGTACCCAGATAATAATCCATATAATAACTGCTTATTTCGGGCAATACCTTCGAATATTGACCTCTGTCACGTATTGCCCTCGCAAGCTCGGCCAATACTTTAACGTCGGTCAATATTCTCCGGTATTGCCCTCATAAACAGTTATTATAGGGTTATTATTGAAATAAACGGTTATGAAATAAAATTTTGCTGAAAATTTACCTGTTTCATAAGAAAATAATTACTGGCTCCTTTGCAGGAAAATACATGTATGTATATCAGAGGAAAGCTTAGCAATTTCAACAGATAAAGGTATGTTGATTAAAATGTGTTAAGGTATTATGACACCTCCAGAATTTTTGATAGTCTCTACCAAATGCAATCAAGCTTGGTACAATTATAGCATGTGCTAAAATTAAAAAAATAGCAGAACTGTTATTTGCTTATATGACGCCATTAAAAGATTGAGATTTGTACAAATTACTACTGTCTGCCTAAATTCCTAATACTTTAGTTCTACAATCAGTAAGAAAATTTGTTGGCACAGAACCACAAAGTTCAAAGTCCGCAATTAATTAGAATGTTTCTATACATCTATACAATGTTTCTTACACAATTTGAACTTGTCAAAACTCACCTGCTGCGGTAATTGATGCTGATCTCAGCATGACCATTTTTTAAATATTTAGGAATTTAATGGGACCTGACATGATTATTTGGTAATTCTGGCAAAGTAAATAGTGTCACTAAGAAATTCTAAACGATGCTTAGCGTACCTATGTATAGAGAGAACTGGTATTTTCGCAGCCTTTCGACTGAGGTATATTGGCATTGGAATGGTTTTTATCAACTTTGAAAAATGTATTGAAAACTGTCGTTGTGCCAAATGTTCTGAACGAATTGTAACATTTTCTTTAAAGACTTCGAGAGCCATGTAAAAGTTATTAATATATTTTACGGTTTTAACATATAAAATGCGATTTCCCAACTTCCGAATAAAATAATTCGGATAAAAGGGTAGCAACATGTCAACATTTCTTGATAAAATAAAGTCATGTTGCAAGTTTTAAACCTAACTGAAGTTAAATATTTTCCATTGTAAGGTTTTCATAGACATTTAAGGGGTGGTCTCAATTATTATCTAATATCTTAGGCTCTGGGAGGTATGGGAGCTAAGCATTAAGCAGGCGCGTCTCTAATAGATAAATATAAATTTTTTGCAAATGCGATGGCTATATAACTTATGGCTATATAATTTTTCCGCATTTGTGAACGTTATCTTTTGGAAGCTTAATGCGAAGGTTTCCTGCAATTTCCAGAACACTTTATCATAATTGGATGGATTTTTGGATATAAGACAAACAACCTGAAAAAATGTTTTTTAAAAAATAAACAAACGATACTAAGATTTGGTCAGATTTTTTAGAATTAGTTAGCTGTAGTTCCCAGATTATGTACTTTGGGAAATAAAAAAACGAATTGGTAAAGGTTGGCGCGTTTTCCTTCTTTTGCACCACGTGCTGTTGATATAAAGATAAACATGTGTCTAGATAAAGTATGTAACATGACAAGTGGGAGTAAAAATAAATTTCGTATTTAGAGATCTTATTCTTGTACATTTAAATTTTACATTTTCTTAAAAAACTTTTCACTAGCTTGAGTCAATGTCCTTGTACTATGATCGATGTTTTGAAGCAACATTAGTCTCTTCAATCCAACTAATCCGACTTTCATCCAACGAGTATTCTCTTTGCAATTTATATATACTTGTTTGAGAAACTCATCCTTGTCTTTACTCTTTTGACAAAGTTTTTAACTGCATGTGTTTTCCACAAATGCACAAAATCTCGATGCATTTATTTTAGTTTGAATTGCTTTCCCGACGAATTAACAATTGTGACACATTTCACTTTAGTTGTTGTTTGTTGTTTGGTTTTTGAGGATTTTGTTTGTTTTGTTGAACTTGAAAGATAAGCATGCAAATTAAAAATGACGTATAAAGAAAACTAAATGTAGCGAGGGAAAGATTACCAATATAATCTTACTACACTATACGTGAGCAACAAAGGAAAGTAAACAATAATTTAATGCATGATACTTGAGAACGGGAAATAAACGGATATTTACCTGATTTGTTGAAAAACTTCATTTTGCTTTGAAGAACGTTTTCTCTGATTCTATCCTACTTTATCTCAAATAAGTTTAATTGAACCAACAGATTCACAATTGCATTATATAGCCTTTAAGAGAAGATTTAAATGCCTGGTTTGATGCTTTTGTTTAGAGATGTCAATATTTAATAGAATTAACTAGGTGAGTTTCTAAAATTGTTTTGTCTAAAAAGTTATGTGTAGGTCTTTAAAGCAATTTAAAAACAGAATGTACGTCGAACATTACAATGTATATTTAAAAATTGTTTCGATCGCGATTGTTCGTTGCACTATGTTCCGTCATATCAACCATAAGGTAAGGACGGAGGAATTGAAACTGATTAACACTGTTTGGACGCCTTTCATTTGCATTATCCGCATTTATATAAAGTGTAATTTGTAAGTACCTTACACAAGTACCTGGTCACATGTGATCAGATAAATTTAGCACTAAATTCGCACCCGTGTCCCCAAAAACCTTCATTAATGAAAAAATCTGTTTTCGTGTTTTTTTATAATTGACATAAATGTGTTATAATCACAATCATTGGTTCTACTTTTATAAAATGTTACGACACATTTGTGGTTTTCCGCAACTACTCTATATGATTGTTTATGCGACTGATAAAAAAAATTGAAATATATTTTCTTGGACTCAAAACGTTTACAATTTTACGAATTTTAATAAGCAAGTAAGTAAGTAACGGGAAGTTTCAAACTCCTTAGGGATACCGCCCTAATGGCTGGCTCTTCATCCCCTCCGACTGTAACTATGTGACATTTCCGCCAAAGATGTATAGCATTGCTCTAACTTGCTTACCTTTTACACAAGCCGGTTAGCGTCCAGTAGATGGCACCAAATGGGCTGCCAACACTATATTTAAAGTGCGCCGGTGTGGGGACTCGAACTTTAAGTCATATAATTACAAGCCGAATGCGCTACCTCTAAAAAACATTCATTAATGAAAAAATCTGTTTTCGTGTTTTTTTATAATTGACATAAAACCTTTATAATCACAATCATTGGTTCTACTTTTATAAAATGTTACGACACATTTGTGGTTTTCCACAACTACTTTATATGACTGTTTATGAGACTGATAAAGAAAATGCAAATACATTTTCTTAGGGATGGACTCAAAACTTTTCCAATTTTACGAATTTTAGTAAGGAAGTAAGTAAGTAACTGAAAGTTGTGAACTTCTGGGGAATCCCTTCCTTTATTTCTGTACAACTTGTCTATTCATGTAACTTTGCTGATATTAAAATTTTTAGCAGTGCTTTAACTTCTAAGTGTCGTACAAGCCGACTTGCCGTTGCTTTTCCAATGTTAACATCACGTCCTATGTCGACAAGAAAATATAGAAATACTAGTCGGTAGCCCATGGATAAATGCACGGGTTCACCCGTCCTTATTTATTGCATTTCGTGTTTTCGTAACACCACACAACTTCGCGTTACAAAGTTAATTAACATAGGGAATAATACATCAAGTTTGTTCCTGCAACAAAAAATTAGAAAACAAAGGTTCAACTTCTATTAGCGGTAAAATATTATCATTTACAGTTTCTATCTGTAGTCAATAAGATTAGGAGTGGAGACATAAACAATATACTTCAGTTAGACCTGTTTAAATCATTCTCTAAACAGATTACACCCATTTCTTTATATAAAGAAAAATCAGGAAGCATGGCATTGTCAAACGTAATACTAACTTCCATATGAGACTTATACTAAGTAAGTACGTGTAGATAGGTTTTAAGAAAGATATTGAGAGCTCAAAATTTTCACCATGTTTTTCCCTCCTTTTCCCTTAATATTTGTCAGTAGAATTTTCTTAATGTAGACGGCTGGTCACAAATCAGAGATGATTCAACATATTTGATTTGGTTGTAATTTGAATTTAAAAAAATACTTTCACCTCGTGGCGGTAACTTCAAAGGGGAAGGTGAACAAAAATGAAACTTAAATATACCCCATCTTGGTTGTATAAATATTCTCAGTCTAAAATGGCCAGCGAGGCTTTCATTTGTACATATTTACCAATGAAAAAATAGATTAAGTTACACATTGTTTTTGAAACCAAACGAAACAATGCTACACAAAATTCAATGTAGATTTTTCTCGCTCCCAGCGGCTGTATCCTCTGAAATACGAGCTTCGTCATGGCGATACTTGTTTAACCCTATTCCAACTGGGGGGGGGAACCAAATGGTCCCCCTACCAGTTTTTGTTGCATAACTTTTTATAGGATTATGATATGGCCCTGAAATTTTCTGACTTTATCTAAAATTTAATTAGCAATATTTTGTCGTAATTTTTTTTGGAAAAAATTATGCTCACCTTCAGCATTCATTCAATTTATTGAGGTTGTCAAAATCCAAAAAGTATATATATTTTTAATTTGGCTGAAATAAATCAATTTCAATACTTTTACTATTGTTTTAAAATATAGAATGGAAAAACATACTCAAATATGACATTTACTCATTTTGGGTACATTTTCATATCACTAATCCATTATCATCTGTTATCATGGAAAAAAGACAATAAGTTGATAAAGAAATGAAATATATACTATTATATATCATTGTTTTGCAAATTTTACAGAGATTTTATATATCTACTTAGTTTTTACCGTTAGCGAAGTCAAATAATTATCTTTTTATCAACGTATGTTGATTTTCTGTAAAGGGAAATTTCGTCCTTTTTATCGATGACGATGACGTCATAATATGCGTGACATCGCCAAAATAAATAGTTTTTTGAATTGTTTAAACAACAAATAACAAAACTAAAAAAAAATAGAGCCGTAGCTAATGAAATCAATTCCGACATTTGATTAAGTCCAAGAGTCCAATTTGAGGGGTTTTGATGACGTCATCTTATAAATAATGACGTCATCATGATTTTTTTTAATCAAATTGATGTTATTTATCAAATACTAACTCCTTACCAAATTTAAGTAATTAGCCTTTCTCAATCGGAAGATACATAGGGGGGACCAAATGGTCCCCCCCCCCCAGCGATTGAGAGCCCTTAAAAGCCCAGTTGGAATAGGGTTAAATAACAGTACATTACATGTTTTTATAGGAACCCTCAATTTAAAGATAAACTTTAAATGTTTAGAACTTTTTCAAGCTAAAGCTTAAAAATGTTCTTAAATGATTTTTATATTCTCCTCTAATTTAGTCAGCTTTGTGGTTTAAAGGAGAATTTTAGTACTTCTTTATGTTGACGAAGCCTTTGTTTTTCTAAAGTTCTGGACCTCGGAGGGCGTATATTTTTATAGTTTATTCTTGTAAATCAAAAGTGTAGTTTAAATTACGAGATACTCATATTACTTTAAATATTTTAGCTGATGGCATAAATAATACTGAGATAAATATCACTTAACACTTTTCTTTTCAAAATATTAAAATGTATTTACAATTATTATTATTATAAACAATATATACAATTCTCAGCGCCTTAACCTCTCAGTATCATTGTTCAACGATTCGTCTCTGCATTTCGACCTGAACGTATTTCCCAGAGTCTTTTTTCTTGGTATTCAATAAGGATTTTATACAATCTTTTGATGTCTAGCTGGATAATGTTGCGTTCCAATCATCTTTTAATTACTTAGTTGATTGCATGGACAATATTCATCTTTCTTATTTTAGTTTGAATTGTTTTCCAGACGAATTAACAATTGTGACACATTTCACTTTTGTTGCAGTTTGCTGATTTGTCTTTGTTGGAGACTTTTTTTGTTTGGTTGAACCTAAAGAAGAAAACATGAGAACTTTCATTATATTTTATTTCTTGTTGGGATAAGAACAATTAGATATTATCAACGTTACAACGCCAACTATTTAGATCACAGAGAAAGTTAGAAACATAACCAATTTACCTGATTTGTTGAAAAACTTCATAGCTATGAACTTTTTCTTTCCTTGTCGTTTGTTATCACTCCAAGTTGGTTCGTGTTTTAACTGTGGAATATTTATATCATCAAAGAGTATTTATAACAGATTGAAAAATCACGTGGGCGACGGAAAATATTTCTCTGACGTCCATACAGGAAAATATATTAATTAAATGAACAAATCTTGTAATTTCTTTATTAAAAATATAAAATGCCTCGAAAGTTATCCGTTGGTTTCGAACCTTTGGAAAGGATATGCTATAATGCAGCAATTCCTGTCCATATATGAAAAAAAGATTTATAGAGTGAGAGTATTGTCAGCGGTATAAAAATATTGCATGCGCAAACTAAACAATGTGTTTGTACATACAGGTCCGCATTGAAATAGCAATTGCAGCTATGTGCGGAATTGTGTTTTGCGCAAACGAATCCATGTACGTAGCTAATTAACTCATTAATTCCGGTCCTTTTCGGGGCTTTGAAAAGCCGGAAGTTGTGGGAAACTAGAAAAAGCACTGGCCCCTCTCTCCCACCCTCTCACCACCTTCTCCTAAAGTGATGAATTAGACATCATTTTGCCACAACAGCTGACACAAGTATTTGTTAGTACAAAATGAGATAAAAGAATACGTTATCATATACTTCCGAACCCGAAAACAGGCAAAAGCAGTGAAATGTAATCTAATAAAAAAAGATCTGTTTCAAACGTTTGAGACGTATTAAAAATAAGTTGATAATATATGAGTTTGGAAATGTAAACAGTGCAGTGTTCGCATCAGTTTACATTATTCGCTTCATAGTCAGCAACCTATAAAAACTTGCGGTATTTATGATAGCCGAAAGTAGCTTTTAATTGCCTGCACACGGTGGTATCAAGTGTTATTCTGGTTGTTTGTTTATTTTACAAGCACCTGCATTTTGGCTTTGTATCGGATTTGGTAATATATACTTCAACAGAGAAAAACGTTTCAGTTGCTCATCAGAAATTCATACAGTCGAAGATCTTCCTACAAATTTGCCCAATATTGTTTCGATGTCAAATTATTTCCGGTTACAAACCGGAAAGTGAGAAAATATGTTTTATCATTAAATGGCTAGAAAGATTTCCTTTTTAGTATGCTCATCAACTTTTTTTTAATTAAAAATAGCAGATACTAAAGTTTCTTGAAAATATTGCAGATCATTGAATTTAAAAGTTTATGAAATAACAAAACAATTAATGGCTCCTTCACAGGAAAATACTTGTATATAAGAAAAAACCTTAGCAATTTAAAAATAAAGGTATTTAGTCGTTGATTGATAATATCATTCCCAATTCCTTGCCCGCTTTAACCCTGTTCTGTCCGGAGTTGTATGAAGTTGTTATGACACCTCTAAAACTTTTGATAGGCTCTACCAAATGCAATCAAGCTTGGTAAAGTTATAGTATCCTCTAAAAATAAAAAAATGGTAGGACCATTTTTTGGTTATGTCAGCGTTTTTTCTGTGACGTCATCAAAAGCTTGAGATTTGTACAAAATGCCACTATCTGCCTTAAATCCAATCACTTTAGATCTACAATCAATAAGAAAAAATGTTTTCATAGGACCGAGTTTGAAGTCCGCAGTAATTTCGACTGTTTTTATATTAAACGTACACAATTTGAACTGGTCAAACTTGACTTGTCAATGCTTATGCTTACAGCTGACTTAGGATCTTAGTTTATTTTGTTAAATCCAAACAATTAAGATGTGGCAATTGCTGCTAACGTCGGCATGACCCTTTCTCCCCATATGTCGGAATTTTGTAGGACCTGTTGGGATTATTGGGTAATTACGACAGGTTAGACAGTGCCACTAGAGCATTCCAAACGCTGCTTAACGTACCTGGGTATATACACAATATGCAATTTTGGAGCCAAAGGACTGCTGCGTATTGAAAAGGGAATGGTTTTTGCCAACTTTAAAAAACTGCCCTAAACACTGTCGTTGTGCCAAAGGTCTTCAAAAAATTTGAGCGCCATATAAAATTTATTATATATCTTACAGTTTTTATATATTTTTTATGATAAAATTCTAAAAATCGTCCGAAAATCCGGTTTTCTTGACTTCCGAGTAAAATCTCAAATAATTCGGAGATAGGGTAATCACATGTCAACATTTCTTCATGAAAAAGAGTTATGTTGTGAGTTTTAATCTTAACGGAAGTTGAAGCTTTTCGATTATAAAGCTTTCATAGAAATAAAGGAGTGATTTTGATTGAAAGATAAAATCTAAGCATTAAGCAGGCGCGTGCCTAGTAAATAAATATAAAATCCAGCAAATATGGTAGCTATAAAAAAGCAAAACGGCAGTAAAAGTTAGTACTAAATAAAACTGGCAGAGCAGCCGAGCGAATAAGGTCAAGTTTTTATATCGTCTAGAATGACAGTTGTATTTCTTTTCAGTTTGGCAATGAGGTAAAAAGAAAGCGAATAAATTTTGATTGTGTATTGTATATGTACCTTGAGTAAGAAAGTTGACGTTTGTTTTGTCAAAGTTTAGTGTTTCCTAGGTTATATAAACGCTACAACGCCATTTTTTTGCACTTGTAATGTTACATTTTGGTAGCTTAATACAATGGTTCCCTGCAATCTCCAGAAAATCGCTTAACACGTTATCATAACTGGATGGATTTTATGATAAAAGACAAACAACCTGAAAATAATGTTTTTAAAAAAACTTCTGACTGGACAAAAATTTGGTCGGTTTTTTGGAATTATTTAGATGTAACCCTCAAATAAGGAAATTTAGGAAATAAAAAAACGTGATGTTTAAGGCTGGCGCGTTTTCTTTCCTTTGCAGGTGCTGTTGATGAAAGGATAAACATGTCTGTAATAAAAAATAACTTTCGTATTTAGAGATCTTATTCTTGTACGTTTCAATTTTACATTTTGTTTAAAAAACTTTTCACTAGCTAAAGCCAATGTTCTTCCACTATTATCTATTCTTTGAAGCAACAGAAGTCATTTTTTAATCCAATAAGTCTGTCTCTCAACCAACGAGTATCCTCTTTGCAACTTTTCATTACTAGTTTGAGAAACTCAATTTTGTCTTTACTTGTTTGAGAAATTCTTTTACTGCATGTTTTCTCCACAAAGGCACGAAATATTGATGTCTTTATTTTAGTTTGAATTGCTTTCCTGATGAATTAACAATTGTGACACATTTCACTTTAGTTGTTGTTTGTTGTTTGGTTTTTGAGGATTTTGTTTGTTTGGTTGAACCTGAAAGATACAAAGCATGCAAATTAAATATGACGTGTTAAAATAACTAAATGTAGCGAGGGAAAGATTAGTAAGGTAATCTTACTACACTATATGTAAGCAACAAAGGAAAGTAAACAATAATTTATTGCATGATACTTGAGAACGGAAAATAAACAGATATTTACCTGATTTGTTAAAAAACTTCATTTTGCTTTGAAGAACGTTTTCTCTGATTCTATCCTACTTTATGTCATGTAAGTTTGATTGAATCAACAGATGCACACTTGCTTTATATAGCCTTTATATAAAAATGTAAATGCGTGGTGAAGTTTCATGACGTATTTTGATGCTTTCGTAAGATTAGAAATGTCAATAGTTAATTAAATTAATTAAATGAGTTATGTGTGGGTATTATAAGCGATTAAAAAAACAGAATGTCCAACATTACAATGCACATTTAAAAATAGTTTCGATCGCGATTGTTCGTTGCACTATGTTCCGTAATATCAACTGTAAGATATGGACAGAGGAATTGAAACTGATTAACACTGTTTGGACGCCTGAAATCTTCATAACGTTTTTAAAATAATAAAAACACATGAGAAACTTTAACTTTATGGGAACTTTCTCTCTGTAAACAATAAAGAATGAGTATCCAGACAGGGAACAAGACAAAATAATAGAGTGATCGTGCTTTCAAATATTTTTTTTTCAACCGCTTAGAACGATTAAAAATTAATTTTCCATGTGGAGAAAAAATTCATTTGCATTATTTGTATTTATATAAAGTGTCACTTCGAGGCATACATAACATCACAAAAGTATCTGGTTGCATGTGATAACATGAATTTAACACTCATTCAGTAAGGAAAAAAAAGAGTTTTTCGTGTTTTTTTATAATCAAAATAAATTTTCTTTAATCGATATAGTTGGATTTACTTTTATATAATGTTAACAACATATTTGTGGTTTTCCACAACTATTTTTTATTACTGTTTATGCGATTGATAAAAAATTTGAAATCAATTTTCTGAGGGCTGGACTAAAAACTTTTACAATTTTAGAATTTTGTGACAATTACACAGAATCAAAATAACAACAAAAAACTAGAAAAATTCAATTGTTTGTCTATAGATTTAATTTAGGTATAAATTTGAATAAGCCTTACTTTGGCAAACCAGTTTTCTGGACTATTTTTTTAAATTGACTCAATTTAACTTCAATTGAAATCTACACCGCGAGTTACAAGAGGAATTTTTTTCATCTAATAATGTAAGAAATAAGTTTCTTAATAATTTAAAACGTGCTAAAACAACTGTTCTAGCCCGTTACAAATTTCGTAGACATCGAATTGTTTCACCTTTAAAGCAGAGCAAAAAAAATCACAATGATTTTCACAATGATTAAGCTTCTGGTTATTTTATTTATAATCAAGTTGTATGCCCAAAATGATATTTTCCAAAAAAAATCAATATTACAATTTTTTATAAATAATTCTAAAAACGTCAAAAAGGTCTGGGAAGGTATTGAAGAACTAATTTCTATAAATTCTTCCAAAAGACTTATTGGAAAATGGTAACTCGGTTTCCTCCAATCCAAAAATTATTTCCGAAACCTTTAATAACTTTTCACTAATATCGCGGAATTAATGTACAAAGGAACGTTTAACTAACTTTCCTGATGTCAAGAAAAATTTTTAACCTCTCCATTTTTTATCCCCTTTGGTTTTCAAAAAAAAAACATTCCACTACGAATTTCTCAATCAACAGTATTGAAGCTATTTAATAAGGCTCTTGACTCCGGCAAATTTGCTTGTTCAGTTTTCACCGATTTGCAAAAAGCGTTTGACACAGTTGGCCACTCAATTTTATTGTATAAACTTGAACATTATGGGATACGTGGTGTTGGCCAATCGTGGTTTAAGTCGTTTTTAACCGAACGTAAGCAGTTTGTCACAATACCTAACGTCACCTGTAAACTTTGCTCGGTAATACATGGGGTACGCCAAGGTTCGGTACTTTTTTTGTTATATATTAATGACTTGAACTCTATAATATATTCAACAGTTCACATTTTTGCTGATGATACTAAACTCTTGTACAGCAACAAATCCCTAAAATCATTGTCCAAAAAGATTAACATTGATTTAAAATGCAAATAAAATTTCATTAAATTCTCCTAAAACAGAGTATATTTTTTTAGACATAAATGTAAGTATATTGATTTTGAAGTGAAGCTTAACATGGATGTTAAAAAGCTACATCCAAGTAAAGTTGTAAAATACTCTAATTTAGGAAAACACACAGATTTTATTTGCGGTAAATTAAAACAAGCTAATAGTGCTCTTTACAAACTCAGGCATTATTTTTCTGAATCTATACTGGTGACTTTATACTTCGCCCTATTTCATTCACATATGTCTTACACTTGTCAAATCTGGAGTCAGAATTCATCTTATAAAAACCAGTGAGCTTTAAATCTACATAAAAGAGCTATGCGCATAATAACCTTTTCCGACTTTAATTCTCATTCTGCTCCTGTTTTTCTGGATCCTAAAATTCTTCCTTTTTTGATTTTGTTAAGATATGCAACATTATTTTTCTTTATAAAAAACTACCTCTTACTCTTCTAAATACTTTTATAATTACATTTAATGCTTGCAATCGTCCAAATAGCTGTGCTAATCCAGGGATCGATACGCTTACCTAGAGTGAGAACAGTCATATTTGGGAATAACTCTACCCCGTATCAATCCATCATCTCCTGGAATCTTCTTCAACAGTTTTTGGAAGTTAATATGTCTACGCTGTCGTTGGGTCATCTAAAGTATCCGGCCAAGCTTTATTTGCTTTCCTTATATAGTAGTTTTAACATATAAGCCTTTTATTGTTGCATATATCGACCATTATTTTTGAGTTTTACATTTCAAACTTGTAACTTAGTTTGGTGATCATTTTTACCTATTAGGTCTTACCCTATTGAAATAGTTTCCAGTCTATTAAGTCAAAGAAATAAAGAAATTTACTTACTTACTTAAAAAGTACGTAGGACTGCGCGTTGTAAGTACGCTAAGTTGTTAGTATCTACTGAAATGCCGACATAAGACTCGTAAAAATGGATACAACATGCCTTACCACCACAACTTTTCTTTTAAGTCTATTTATACTAGGTTTCTAGTAATCAAGTATGCTAGGATTAGCGTGTTATCTAACTTAAATTTTTTTTGAATGGCATCTACTTAGTATCTGTTCTTACTGATGAACTTTCCTTGCGCTCAACAGAATGATTTATAATCTGTAGTAAATCCAAGTGGCTCCATGTTTGAATATTTACAGGTTATTTAAAAGTTTTAGATATCAAGCCGGTATATCTCTCATATTAAAAATTGCAGATATCACGCTAAAAAGTTTATTTGAATTTCATATTTAAGTATTAGAATATGAGACTAAAAATTAAGAAAAGCTTTATATTTAGTAATCAAAACTTTCAACTGGCTCTCCGGTTCCTGGAATGTTCTTATCCGTTTTTTCCTAATTATGGATTCTCACAGTGCACGTTGTTCAACCAAAGCAACATTTTTCGGCAGGTTTTTCTCAAACGAAGGAACGCCGTAAGTTTGCTTTGTAGCTACTTGTGGCTTTATTTAATTTGACATTGTCGAGTGGAAGATAAAGTGACCGAATAGCTACTAGGAAACGATAAAGACCATTGCTATGACCGCTGCTGTGCAGTTATTTTTTAAGACGGCCGTAAAAAGAGGCAGCATGTGGCATTTCAGCCATGTTTCATCAAAAAATGAACTTTTCATACGCTAATTCGTCTTAATTTTTTAATAAAACGCCAGCACAGCTGGTACGCTTATTGCGGAGTTTAAACAATCGTACGAAGTGTGGAAGACCATCATTTTTCGCAGTGGAAAGATCTTATTTATCATAATTGTTTCGCCGCAGGTCAAAAACATTTCACTAGGGTGTCTCCGTCAATTATTTCACCGGAGAGAGCAGCGGAACTCAGTAATATCGGTAGATTATCGCTAAATTCGTGATGGTAGGAATCTATGACGCAACCATTAAAACACAAATGGACTGGTACTGTTAGCAAGTTAATGAAATGTAGTTTTCAAAACTATCTATAGCACAGTGAAAACTGCGTAATTCGTCTTAAACTTCCAAAAAGTTGACATTTGTTTCTAGGCAAAACAATGCTTCCCAGCTATATGTTCATCTCCGCAATAAAGTCAAAACCTTGACATGGCCAATTTCTCGACATTTAACTAGTTATATAGCTAGAAAATTAGCTAGTCTCCCTATTTAGCAACAAAGTTTAAGTGATATTTAGCTTCTTCTTCCAGCTAGCTAGCTAGTACTTTGTGTGTGGAAGAAGGGTTTGAACTTTATCTAGCTATCACCACATAGCCTTTGCTATAGCCATGACTACAAACCGCTGTCATTCATTAAACCTTTTAGCTGCTAGCTAGGTAAAAAAGAAGAAAAAGAAGCACAAACGTACCACACCAATCGTTCTTGCACTTCAGATCTTCTTACAGCAACAGTTAAGACTGTTGTGTTCGTCCTTGGAACAAAGTTGATTTTTGTAAAAAAGAAATAAATTGTCAAGAGTTACAAATAAAGTATATATGAATGTGCAAACTTTTAAAATAATAACAATGACGAATGTAAATCATTAAACTTCCTTTTTCAAATACAAAACTAAACTTCTATTAATATTTACAATATAACTTAACAATAAATTGATTGTTATCTATATAATAATACGCCAGTTCTGTGTCTCTGTAACAGGCAAAGTTGATATGTTCATTTTCCTTTGATATCACCAAAAAAAATCTTTGATGTTACCGAAAAATATATGTCTTCTTTGTCGAGAAAAGCCGCAAGTTTTGTTTGTTTACGTTTTAAAATCACGTGATCAAAATAAAAAATTTAATTGGATGAACAAAACCACGTGATCAAAATAAAGCAATTTTATTTGCTGAAAATTCCAAGTTTCCCCTGACGATCAAAACAAACGTAAAAAGTTTTTTCAAGTTCAGAAGACGAACGAACGAAGCAGGTTGCTTGCTATATACAAATATCGGAAAACCCATTTATTTTATGTGTTGTAACATGTCCTTTTTTTTTGTTTAAGTAAATTTTAAGTAGAGAAGAAAGAAAAGAAGAAGTTTAGAAAAGCGAAGTTGAAGTGGATTTGCTGAGATCGTGTGGTAGCTATACACAAATCAACAAATATAAGTTATTTTACACATTTTAAATATTGTCTTTCCCTTAAAAGCTTATACAAAAATATGAAAAAGCCATAGTTTCGAAAACATCAAACTTAAATCTAGAAAAATCAGTCATTTCGGTTGGATACCATCCTCTCCCACAAAAATTTACACAAAATGTTAAAATCAACCAGTTAAGAACACAAAAATTTTCCTTTTTAGTTCCGTACTGCCCTTTACCAACAATTTTAAACCTAAATGTCAAAAAATCAATGAGCAAAGAATAAACTTGAATCAACAAAGATCATTATTTTGGAAACATTGTATACGGTTCGTAAACAAAAGTTTACACAAAATGTAAAACAGATCGGTTTTTGAGAAACACATCAAATCAACAAAAAAAAGTTCATTCAGCATGTCGTATATTGCCATTACCCATTAATCTTCTACAAAAAGGTTATGAAACATATCAAAATTTAAAAAAATCAGTGATTTCAGTGCATACAGTCCTCGCGTTTATTACTGACCGTGAAAGAAGGGGGCTTAACCTCGAACTCCAAACCATACGGGGTAACTTGAAAAGCCTGAAAAACAAGATGATCACATACGATAGCAAGATCGACAAGGCAAGGGGTAAGGTGAAATAATTCGAGAAGCAGAAAGCCGGGGCAGCCAAGGGACAGCAAGATATCCTTGATGGGAAAATCAAGGAGCTTGAGGATAAAATTGAAAAATTGAATGATAAAAAAAAGGCCACGCAGAATGCACATGGCTTACTTTCCTCGCAAATTTACAGCCAGCTGAAGACCATAAAGGAGACGTTAATGAAAATTGCCGGAGATGACACGTCTTTGCTCGAGAAGCTAAAGATCCTCTTCAAACAGCAAGGGATCACCATAGCGAGTATAGTCTCTGCTATTGGTCTACTGATAAGCACCATCGTACTTGCAGCTACAGGAGGAGGTGCCGCCGGGGGTGCCGCTGGAGGAAGTGCAGCAGGTAAGGGGTTTGTGGAGAAGCAGCTGGAACGATTGGGTAAATTTTAAAAGTATTTGGCAGGTAAAGCAGGTGCAGCATTACCTGGGATTATGGGTACCATAGTCTCATTCTTTTTGAGGGTAGCGGCAACTGTTGTCGAATACGTAGCCAAGCATCTGTACATGGCAATCGCTGCTGCCGTTGGGCTTGTCGTGGTCTATGTTGGTAAGGTGTAATATTTAGTTATTTTTTCAGCCATATATACGCAATAATAAGACCTACCCCTGTCGTGATCAATGCGGCCTTGGTATCCTTGTGTTGGTTTTGTGGGGGTTGTTGTTCGGGAGGATGAGGAGACGTAGTATGTTTTGTAGGTATGGTATGCCTTGGAGATATAGCATGTATAGGTGCTGTGGTATGTATAGGGGGTATAGCATGTATAGGTGCTGTGGTATGTATAGGGGGTGCCGTGGCATGCATAGGAGGCGTAGCATGCTTAACAATAGGCTTGTTATTAACATCAACTTGGGCTCCCACATTGACATTGGCAGGTGCGATCAAAATATTGTTGTTATACCCTACAATTTTGCCTATGCGGAGGTTCATATCAGAGGGTAGCATGTACACGCTTGGCATGACGGCAAAATTCACTGGCGTCCTGGTATATTGAAGCACTTTTTGGAATTCTGTAATGTCATGCCCCACATTCTCTTGGCGTTGTACCATGGCTTCAAATTTCTGCATTAAAATCTGTCTTGCTGTGTAGTTGTCCGCACCGGACCCGAGTAAGGATGCCTTGGCCCCTGCCTGCGACCCAAGCAATAGGACCACATAAACCCTTATACTCTCGCTTAGTTTGGTCAGGCCATCCGATGTCAGACCTTGACTTGTTGGGATGATGAATTTGGCCCAATCACCATCAACCTGTGGCCACCATCTTCCGTTAGTCAATGATGCCGATACTGATTTGGTCTTGTATAGACCGTTAGGGTCCGCACCATATTCGCGACATACCTGAGCATACCCAGAGGTTGAGTAGGGGTTTTTGTACTGACTAAACCCATCGTTAAGACATGGATACCTTCATCCTTGCTAGGATACGACGCATATGGTAATAGATATGGAATTTAAATATCGAGTTGACAAGGGGTACGGAGCCCGTTAGATGCTTGGCGGAGATGCCTAATGCAGTGCTTGCGCAATATGTGGCGAAATTCACCTGGATGTTCCAGTAGTCCAGGGCTTGTCCTTTTGTCCATCCCTGAATAACAGGGTCATTGAGGTAGGTTGTTGTAACCTTGATGGGGTATTTAGTAAATTCAGGGAATGCCACGGAAATATGTGATTCCGTAGACACGTACAGGTCCTGATGCTCCAAGTTGGTTACACCAAGTGGCCATTCTCCCCTGTTGGATTTGTACCTTCTCTTGGGGTTGCATGAATATATGTTCATTCCTTTCTTGTAAGAAGAAAGGGATGAAGCAACTCTATATTACTGATATTGCAAAGCCCACGATGTTTGAGGACTACCTGGGGCAAGATAGTAGGATAGCCTTGAAATCGATAAGTATTCGACCTACGGGGTTGAATATTTATAGCGACAATGATTTTACCATCCGTAAAACGGGGCCCGATCAGAGGGTTACCCGAATTGAGATCATGAATGGCCTGTATAAGATTGAGGAGCTGGCGGCTATCGTAAACAGTCAGGCAGGGGATAAGATCAAGCTGTTTGTCCTGAAAAATGGGCTCTGCAGGCTACGTGTCAGTGCGGGGCATACCGTGGTAATTCATAAAAAGTTGCAAGAACTCATGGGCCTCCCCTACGATCCCAGTAAGAAAGACTTCCAGGCGGGTGTAATTCATAAAAAGTTGCAAGAACTCATGGGCCTCCCCTACGATCCCAGTAAGAAAGACTTCCAGGCGGGTGACTATGATTCCTTCTACAAGACTGACATCTATTTTCGACTCTGACTCGTTTGCCCTCAGCTGGATGAAGACGACTGCCTGCTAGATGGTAAAAAGTCTAAAATACTGGCCTTACTCCCCACCAAGGAATTAAACGCTTGGGGATATGCTGACCTGGAGTTTTGACACTCCGATCTATCTACCCTTAAAAGGCTCTACAGATCGCCTCGAGTTCATGCTAACGGACGAACATCATCATGAGAAGAATGTCTCGTTCACTGGAATAACGATGCAGCAGCTTATAGAATAAATGGCTGATTTAACCAAGCTGTATCCGAATTTACCGAGCGCACCAGCGGAAGATACTATACAGGAGGGAGGCCAGGCCTACAGACTCAAAAAGATTGAAGATATTGAACAGTATCTGCGAAATCAGATTAAGGAGCGGGACAGACTCGCAAAAAAGTTTAAAATGCATGGGGTCTGGATCCGATACTGCGATCACGGACTATTAGGTATTACTATAGTAACGTCAGGTGTCGGAATCGGGGCGTTGGCCTCGGGTCTGGGGGCACCACTCTGTATTGCCATGGGAGGAATCACGATTGCCGTAGGAGTTGGACAGGCAGGTCTGAGAAACGCCGGCAAGAGGCTTGGTGTGAAAGCCAAGAAACATGAGGCAATTAGGCTACTCGCTGAAACAAAATTGAACTCCATCGTCGATCTCAACTCAAGGGCTGTAGAAAATGGGGTGATTGAAGACCATGAGTTTAGCCTCATTGCGCGGGAGAAGCAAAAGTATATGTTATTGAAGGAACAGATGCGACAGCGTGTTAAAAGGATCGTTGACTCCATCAATGAACGGGAGCGTGCTCAGCTCGTTGCGAGGGGGAGACAAGAAGGCAGGGAGGAGTTTTTAAAAAACGTTCGGTCTGCACAGTATGCAAGCGGTATTTAGATCCTCCACCTGAGTATAAGCCTTAATTTTGTATATTTTATAGGTCATACAAGACCTATAAAATATATTTTTTTTTTAATCCTCACCAAGCAGCCATTCAGCCTTAAAGTCCTTGTACCGACATTCCACAATATGTACCTGAGGGTAGTAGTTTTTACCTTGCACATACACCGATGATAGTGCCAGGATAGCACTGGCTTGGCATGGCTCATCATAGGGTACTGGCATACCGTGGAATTTAGTTGTGATTGCGCCTTTGTAGTATTTAAGTTTGGCATTGATGTAACGGTCCTTTTTCACAGACTCCGTCGTCAATTGCTCAGATATCAACTCGGATATCTTGTTACAGATTTGACGATATTTGGCAACCCAATCTGGGTACTCTTCAAAATCAAGACTCATTGCTGGCACGGCACTGGTATTGTATTGACTCACTCCATGTGGGGACCATATTTTTGGTGTTTTTACCCTTAGTTTTACCACAAGGTCTCGTGTATGATACACTACGATATATCTTTGATCCTTACCTCCATTAGAAGGAACGGGGCCTGACATTGTCAGGTGGTCCACGTTGATATCATTGATGTCGGTAAAGGTAGTCGCAAAGTTGTAGAATTCTCGGGGTTTCACAAGCTCATTTCCAAATTTCAGCATCCTTTATTTAAATTTTAAACAGGCTCCGAGGATTGCTTCTGCTCGAACACACACAACTACCTCCATTACACGTGATGTGCTCCTGGTAGCAATACCAACACAGCATTTTAACTTTTATCATAAGTCTCCGTCCACAGGTACATCTGTCATACCCATCAAGTATACATTCACAGTCCTTACATTGTTCATCCATTTATTAAGGCATCAAGACGATCCTCTAGGCCCTGGATCTTTCGTTCATTCTCCTTCTCCCTCCCTGATTCTTGTACTAATGTTAGGGCCATAAGTGGTAGGGAGATACCAATGCCAGCCATAAAGGTCATACTGCACTTCCAAATATATCGAATTTTGATTGCTGACAGTTAATGCACATTTATTAGTAGTAGTATTTTATCTTACAACAGTCACATCTTTACTGCGCATGCGTTTGATTATTAGCATTTTATAAGGGAATTCCCCCTGTATAAAGCGCTAGAATTTTTTGACTCATTTGCAGCATTGATGACGTCATCACTCTATAGGGAATTTACCTTGATGTATATGACTCAACACGGTCTATTAGGGATTTACCCCACTAAGCACCGCATGGCACTGGATTTGTTGTGACGTCTGTGCGTGCGCGTGCGCGACTGCGCTAGAACATACATTTCCCTATCTCTCAAGACATCATAATGTGATACTGCTTACATGGAAATATTTTAATAGCTAGCAAAGTTCAATAACTAGAAAAGTAGCTAGCTAGCTAGGCACACTCAACTAGTAAACTATCAAGATAAGAACAAATAGAAAGAAAATCAACTTGTTTCCAAGTAACGAGGTTTAATTTTCAGCTTTCGCGAATTTTAAATTTTGTCTTAAATATAAATACGTGAAATCAGGGAGCTCCTGAAACTATACATCCATCTACATATAGACGGCGTCTGGAAACGTTTTCTATGTGTCTCGTTGGCATATTCACAGAGGTGAATTTGGTAGTTGACCTAAATATTTATCGTAATGGGAATTAATAGCTTAATTGACGTGTTTGTTGGACCTTGTATTGACCAAAACTATTTCTGTTTGGGCATACACTCTTTCACCACAAAAGCTTCACAAAGTGTAAAAAAAAGAATGGTTGTAGGAAGTATATACTTCTGATTCAACAAATATTTTTTGACTTTTTGCATGTTGTCCTTACCCATTAAATCTTACCAAAGATTAAAAGAAACTGCGATTTGGAACGCATCAAATTTAAATAGAGAAGGATCAGTCATTTCGTTATGTTGTACAGATTGCTCGCCAGTAAGAATTTATACAAAATATAGAAAACACAGCTTGCAATGTGTAAAATCTAATTTTTCTTCTGCGTATGGTCCTTCCTCACAAAATAACATAAATATGTCAGAAAAAGTTCCAGTTATAACATCTAAAACAACAAAAATCAATTCTATCAGTATATGTCATGCTATTGTCTTACACAAAATGTTCACCTTAATTCGGATTCGGATTCCGCCCCCCCTGACGGTTTTTTATAAATAACTCCTTATTGCTATGTTATATGGCTATGAAACTTATTGAATTTCAATATTTATCTATTAGACACCTGCATGTTTAGGTCCCATGCATTTCAGAGGCTTTGATATTGGCCATTACTCGAAACTACCCCTAAAAATCTCTATGAAATCCTTATAATGGGTAAAATTTAATAACTCCTGTTAGGATTATCCTTTGAACTTGAAACTTGCAACACAACTTTGTTTTATTAAGAAGAATCATTTTGCATAATTTGGACACGTGATTAATCCGATTTCCCGATTTTGTCGGATTTTACCCGAAAATCGGAAAAAAACGGGTTTTCGGGCAATTTTTGCCAATATTTTATACGATCCACGTAAAAACAAACGTCAGTTATTTTAGCATGCTGATTTATGTCTTTGCCCACAAACTCTTACATGAAAATGTCAAAACCATAAATTGGAAGAAATTAAATTTACATTTCAAAAATAAGTAATTTCTGTACTTTATTTTTAGAAATTTTTGCAGGAAAAGAACTTCGCAAGCCAAAAAAAGAATCAGGAAAATTTTTAAAATTTTTAGGGTTAATAACGTTTGATGGATTTTGTGGGAATTTTACATTTTGTATATATATATAATTTCAGTTGAATTTCTCATTTTAATATAAAAACAGGAATGGCTTGCAAGGTGTAAAGTCAAATTATACAAAAATTAATTCTTTCGGTATATTGCATGATCCTTTTGCCACAAAAGTTAACAAAAGTTAACAAAAACAACAACAGCAGTTTGTTTTATATTATATATATACACTATGTATATAAATGGAAATTCACCCCAGCCTTTCCTGTACATTTTTTACCAAAATGTAAAAACTGTAAAACCTTCCCCCTCCTCCCCCCAAAAAATAAAAATAAATAATAAATAATCAAAATCCCATGTAAATACTGCAACAATATCAAAAAATGTGAAAAAGCTACTAAATTTTCCCCATAACGTCAAAAACCTCTGTTGAATAAGAATTAAAAAAAAAACACATGTATTTCCGGTGTTAATATGTATATATATAGTACTCCCTCAAAAAAGTTTAAATGTTTCTTAAATAACACGAAATGTCATAAACAAAACATTGGAGTCAAAACATCTAGAACAACAAAATTAGTACACTTAAGCTACCAGAATTACTACATGTTAAATAAAAATATCATATTGCATGCGACCGATGTAAGTTTAGTTTTACACAAAATGTGCAAAATACGTTAGCTATATATATTTGCATAACAAAGAGTCCTTAAACTATCCTTAAATATTATATAATACTTTTTTAAAAGGTGTTGTGGCTTGTTATATCTTCTAATTTAAGCTGAAAAGGTCAAGTCAAATAAGTTACAGCCATATTCCTAGCAAAGACCACTGAGATAACTACGATAGCTAGCTTACATGTAGCTAAAAGCAACATAAAACTCACAGGTTAGCTATGTACTGGGAATCTTCAGTTTGAAGCTAACATTAGCTAGCTATAGCAGCTAATAGCTGGTCAGTTAAAGATAAACTGGAGACTTAGCTAGGTATAAAGTACATGGCTACATATTTATAAATTCCTAGCTAGCTAGTTGGGTTGGCTTTATGATGCTAGCTAACAAACATGTCTCGCATCAATAATATCATCAAAACTGAAAAAAACATAAACAAACCTTACAGAAACCTTGCTATACTTCACTTATATACGATGCCCTTTTTCAAATGCTTTTGTACAGATTTATTTTTAAGGAAAAAGTAGACTAATGCTTAAAAAGAACAGCCATCTTTTTTGCAAACACAATTTCCGTTACTTTGTGCTAGAAACTTCATTTAACAAACTTTTTACGGTTGTTTTGATCGTCACGGGAAACTTGGAATTTTCAGCAAATAAAATTGCTTTATTTCGATCCCGTGGTTTGGTTCATCCAATTAAATTTCTTATTTTGATCACGTGATTTTAAAACGTAAACAAACAAAACTCGCGGATTTTCTCGACAAAGAAGACATACTTTTTTCGGCAACATCAAAGCTTTTTATAGGCGACATCAAAGAAAAATAAGCATATCAACTTTGCCTGTCACAGAGACACGGAACTGGCGTATTATTATATAGGCTAGTCGATAAAGCCTGTGGAAAAATCCACTTAGGAAAAAGGCCAATGAAATAATAGGTTGCTTTAGATGTTTTGCTGACATCAGCAGTGCATATACAAAAAAAATGTTCTTAAAATTTTACACCAAATATCAAATGTCAAATCGCATTAAATCCTCCACACAAATCTTACACAAAATAAAAAAGAACAGCATGCAAGGTGCAAAATCTAGTTGATAAAAAGTTACAACAACGACACTCACAACATCGACACTCACAACACCAATACTCACAAAACCGACAGTAAGAGCACTGACAGTTACAACACCGACAGTCACAACACGGATAATAACAATGTCAGAAATAACGCATCTCAAATATGTACATCTTATAAGTGATTATGTTGAAAACCCTCAGTATTTTATTCTGAAATGTCAAAACGTTGGCCTGCAAGAGTTAGCACAAATCAACAAAAATAAGTTCTTTACACATTTTAAATATTGTCTTTCCCTTAAAAGCTTATACAAAAATATGAAAAAGCCATAGTTTGGAAAACATCAAATTTAAATCTACAAAAATCAGTCATTTCAGTTGCATATCATCCTCTCCCGCAAAAATTTACACAAAATGTAAAAATCAACCAGTTAAGAACACAAAAATATTTCTTTTTCAGTATGATGATCCGTACTGCCCTTTACCAACAATTTTGAGCCTAAATGTCAAAAAATCAATAAACAAAGAATAAACTTGAATAAAAAAAGATCATTATTTTGGAAAAATTGTATACGGTTCGTAAACAAAAGTTTACACAAAATGTAAAACAGATTGGTTTTTGAGAAACACATCTATAAATCAACAAAAATAATTTCATTCAGCATGTTGTATATTGCTATTACCTATTAATCCACAAAAAGGATATAGAACACATCAAAATTTAGAAAAATCAGTCATTTTAGTGTATACAGTCCTCGCCCATTAGATTACAAAATATAAAAAAAAACAGAAAAAACAAACAGTTTCAGTCAGAACATCAAGTATTTTTTTATCAACAGCAAACATTTATTTATTTAGCTATGGGATGGAGCCTTGAAGTTAACAATAGCTAGCTAATAACAAAACAGTACCTAAGACACCCAGTAAATATACTTAAGCTGGGGGGACTTATAGCTACGTCTATAGCTAGCTATTTATGCTTAGTAAAACACATATAAAGGAAAACAGCAATGTAAAAATTATGACATTTGCAGTTAGTTCAACAAACCAAAACTTTCTATTTCGCTGGCACATTTGTTTGGTAGCCAGCTAACAGCTTTATGCAGCATTTTGAATTTTAGGACAAATACATTAGTTACGCACCAGGGGAGACATTAATTATGCAAAAAAAAGTAAACAAATGCTAGCTTTTTTATAAAAAACGCGGTAAAACATAAAACTTAAAGAATTTGAAGCTCCAATGGATTTTTTTTGAGAATGCTATTGTCCTTGACAATTTTAAGTGTGTTACATATAAAAACGGAACGTCTAAAAATATAAAAGTTCTTACTTTTTCTCACTTCCAATTCACTTGAAACTCTAGCATTCATTTTGTACTTCTAACTTTACTTTACTACTTCTAGCTCCACTCTTCACTTCCGAAGTAACTCATTGTGGCTTCCAACTTCACTTTTCTACTTCTACTTCTTCACTTGGTCTCTTTTTTTTTTATATATGCTTTTTTGAACTACTTTACTTTTTGCACTTTTTTGAAGACGAAGGGAACGTTCTTTTGTTGTTGTTTTGTGTGTCAATGTTAACCCTGTTCCAAATTATATCCTTTTTTAATCCACTCCACTTCTTCACTTTGACTTTCCGTGCTCTTAATATCTGCACTTTTTTTATGACTAAGGGGTCGTCGAAAATAAGACATTTTTTATCCGCTTCTTTAGTTCGCCTTTTGTCGAGAACTTTGTCGAGAGATTTTTATGTTTGTTTGTTTTTACGCCAAGGAAACTTTCTATTCGAATGCCGTCCCGTTCGAAAATACGTATTTGAGCGAACTATATTGCTTATTTTCTATCACGTGGTTTCTAACGGTTGCGAGACAAATGTAAACAAAACAAAAAAACTCGACAAACTCGCGCATTCGGGTGGTAAAAAATATCGTCTTTGTAACAGTCACAGACAGACAGAACTGGCTTATTATTATAAGAGATACTTGTGCAGAAGTTGTGTTTTTACCCCACCTAGGACAATAAAGTCTAAAAAAACCCCTCCCTCTTTCTTGTCTGCTATTTCATTATATCGTGTTGGCAAAACTTCTCATTTATGACATCGAATAAGAGTTGTATTTTTGTCTTAAATTTAATGTTCTTTTCAAAATACAAAATAAACTGCTGAAATAAATTCTAAATTATTAAGGTGATATAAATTTATGCGCAAAACATAACAGAGGTATGCTACCACAAAGAACTTTGCCAGGTTATATATGGACAGATACTAAAAATTATGTCTGACACAAATTTTTAATAGGTTATAAACATACAAAATTTATTTTACCTTTGAGGTAATTTGAAATTCTTTGTTTTAACAGCTGAATTTTTTTTTCGAACGATGAATGTGAAGTAAAAAACTTTAGTTTTGTTCCTAAAACGCATGCTGTTACTTACACGAAAAGCAATTTTGAAAGCCGTATGTCGTACCTTTTTGGATAAACCATTATTTCTTTAATGATAGTTGGCAGGTTTTTTCAGTTCAAATCTCACAATAAAAATATTTCTAAAAATAAGAAGAGCTGTTTTAACACTATTCGTACAGAGGGGGGGGGGGGGGGGGGGGGGGAGGGTTATGGAAAAAGGCTAAACAGGGGGGTGGAGCACCCCCCTGCTGTTCAACTTTTTTTTATGACTTTTTGTTACGTTTTATAACTTTTATTTAGCTTTTAATTTTCCTGAAAATATTTTTGGAAAAATAAGTATTTCTCGAGTTGAGTCAATTTTTTTTGGAAAATTTTTTTTTAATTGTTTTTACAAGATTTAGGTAACTTCGTGGTAAATATTGATACATTATTTTTGTTTCTCACGTTAGTGTGACAAAATAGCAAGCAATTATACAAATACAACTTTAGTAAATTTTATGACGCCATTAGCAAAAATGCTGACAACAGCAATTTTTTTTACCAAGTTGTTATCTGGTTAGGACAACACTTTTCCTAAGTTTCATGTTTATTTAACAACAACTTTAGAAATTACAGAGTAGGGGCAAATCAGCCCTCCCCTCCCTGCATTGAGGAGCGCAGCATAAATAGGGTTAACATACTTCTATGCAATAAAAGCGCCATAAGTTGTAGATATCTTCACAAACGAACATTTTTCCGTTTCTGTGATATGCAAGAAGAGTACTATGTATTGTTAAGTAAAATTAGTGTTTTGATACTTTATAATTTTTATCCAATCTTTTAATTCTTCGTGAGGAATTGAACCACAATGCTTAGTACTTGCTTTTTTTTGAAAACAAGGCCTACTTTTTATTATTAGAAAGTAAAATACCGGATAAAGTTTTGTTATGCAGTGCTTATTGATCCGCTTCACTTTGGATTATTATTATCTATACTAATGGAATCAAGTTTTGAGTTGTGCATGCCTCATTAAGCACTCAAAGTTCACGAATGTAACGTTAGTCAACCTAAATGTTTCATGCTTCCTTACTCTTCAGCAATACCAACGTTAGAATATATTTCCTTGAATTAAATTTCATTGTTTTATCTGGTAAATTAAAAAAGGTTGGGTATTTATGTTTTTAATTAAGGTCATCTGTTTTTAATTTTTGGTGATCTATACATTAGGAACAAGCACGTAATTTTTTGTCAACTTTTTGAAATAAGCATCTATCTTGATTAAGCGCCCTCGATTCGTCTAGCTGAATAAATTTTGACTGAGAAAGAGACAACTTATTTATGTTAGGCCTTATAACTTTGTCATTAAAATAAAATTGTGTTAAAATGTTAAAATATATAATGTTAATTTACAGTAGGTAATGAAAAATAGTAATGTGTCAGTTGACGAATTTAACAAGTAAGCCATGGGTTTAAGCCCATTCATAGCTGTGATTGCGATACAAAAATAAAGAAAAAAATAAATTTGTCAAACATCGTACAACGAGACTGCCACTTATAGGAAAGCGTAAGTTTATATGTTTTCTTGTTTATCGCCCATCTGATACAAACAATTATAAGAATCCCCCCATTATATTCTCAGTTATATTTACGAAACCACGCGTTAATTTTTGTAAGTAAACTGAAATAAGAGTAAGCATATCTATTGGCTTTAGCTTTTGAGCCCAATGTGGAGGTTTATTTTACTTTTTTTAAACGCTTTTATTTTTCATTGTATCATATCGAGTAGAAGTTTTACGTGATTGTGTGAAAAAAGATTTTCAACGGTTTTTGTACACTTAATAAGCTTCAAAATAAAAAAGTAATATATTTTTAAAGAAATGGCATATGATCACGGACGGTTTACTTTTGTTTGTAAGTGGGAGTTTGTTAGTTTCAGTGCAATATAAATGAGGAATCAAAGTTATAACGTGAACAATTACAATCTGTATTTTTGACTTAGCATGCGAGCATGAGGATAGCCTTCTTCTCCTGGTCCTCCGTACAGTCTCAATAAACATTAAGTATATTTTCTTAGTTAAGTAATAGCAGTATATAAAACTAAATGTTCGTTAAGTTTAAGACATCGTTTTTTAGAAAGTTCTTTGCATTGTTTTGGATTATTTTATACAATATAAATTGGTCTACGTGTAAGGAGAGGTGGCGTAGGTTAAACTTGTTTCTGAGATTGGTTGAAGTGAATTGCCAGCGGTGGAAAAAAACAAAAAACAAAACAAAAAACAGTATTACCAGAACTTAATGAGGTATTTCCGTGTATATGCTGTAAAGGGAAAAAAGCTGCCACAAGTATCAACTACGATTAATTTTATCTTAATTACTCTCTCATTATTCGAGTGCTTTTTGATTGGATGAGTTTAAACTACATAGAACAGGCAAACAACTATCGTTATTTCTTACATCTTATAACCAGTTTGTGAGAAAGAAGGTGGTGCTATGAAAAAAACAAATGCGAAATTTTTTATCTACTTTGCCTCGGTACGTTTCTATTCCTACGTTCCTTTAAATTTTCGGAAATAATCCGCCAGGCGGACTATTTCCGATTTTATTGATCTTTACAACATGCAGTCCTAGACGACCGACGAATGTTCAGAGTATGATCTATGCAAAGGTCGCGATTTTGAAAGTCCCTTTTATTCATTCTCGACAATAATTACTTTTATGTTGAAAATAGTATCTGCATTTTAAGATTAATATTTAATTACTTTTGTAGCCAGGTAAAAATCTTAAACAAATAAATTTTTTGATCTTAGATACCCAACATAGATTGAGCATGATGCGGGAGAGTTAATTACCTATATATTTTATCAACTGAGTTTTTGTTTACATGTGGCCAGCTACTTAACTAAAAAGTAAAAGTAGTCAAACTGGAATTGAATTTGTAGTGATACTTGACTCTCAACATGTCCTCACAGATAAATTTCATAATAAACATGAATTGTTACGGGGCAATATATTTCGTGATAGTCATGAAAAACCGAGATGCAACTGGATAATCGAGACACATGATGTTGAACAAGATTAGGTATGATATGAGCCACGAAGGAGCTTGTTGATCCCTTTGTTCACATATTTGCAACTAAATCTAGCTTTCTAAAAGTTTATTATGCTACGGTTAGAAAGAGCCTGTATGTTTTTTGGAGAGACGCTCAAATGCTTTTATTTAAGTTGTGACAAAGTTATTATTATTGTGCTGTGCTATATAGCTAGCTAAGCAGCAAAAAGTCAAAAAATTTTGATATAGTTAGGGTTCAGCTCTTAAATTTCTTGTAGTAATTAGAGGAGCACTGCTTTAGATTAGAAACAAGCATTAACTTTTATATAAAATATGAGCCAGCTAGATATAACTAGCTAGCTAGCTTTGTCAGGTATCATTGGCCTGGTTTGTGTGGGTGGGTAGCTTTATCTATCTAGGTAATGTATTTTACTTTTGCACAGACCACAAATATTTACGTGGGCATCTGGCACAAGTTGTGTGCAGAACACCCCACAGGACCTCCTAATAACTTGTGCACAGCAAACAATTTTTGTGTGTAGAGTATACAAATTAAGAAATTAGATAGATAGATGTGCGTATGTTACATGGCTAGCCTCACAAATCTCTTATTTCCAGGAGGGGCCATGGCTTAGATGTGGAGTCCTAGAGTATTTAATGCTCATTTTGAGATACGCAGACCCAATTAGGGTCCACGCTCTACCAGACAACTCCGTGCAACATCCAATGCCCCACAAAGTGTGCCATCTCCCCAATTGTTCTCACATGGCTTGGGTTAACCCGAGGCTACGGTAACATTCACGTGAGAAAAAGTATGGTGAAAATGTTGGATCATATATTTTTTTCTTTGGGAAGCTTTGGTAAATGAGATTAAATTGAAATAATTAAACAAATTTTAGCTTGTTGCAAATCGATTTTCCTTGCCTTTTTGTAGCAAGCATGTAGTAAATTTAAAAAAGATGTATACTTGTACACTTTGATGAATGAAATCCAACAATATTTTTTTCTTAATTATAGTATCGATGGCACAAATGAGACAAGACTTGGAAAGTATGTGAATCATTCGCGAAAACCTAATTGTGTTGCTAGACCAGTAGTTCACGAATCTAATGTTTTTATTTGCGTGTTTGCATTGATGGACATTAAAATTGGTACAGAGTTACGATATCATTATGGTGTCTATGGTTTGGACTGGCAGAGGGTAAGTTCACTATTTTTAAATGAATAAATGTGAATGTGCAGCATGTTGTGTAAAATTTAATATCCGTGAGTGAATGAATGAATAAGGTACTTGAGATTAATTAGGGGAAATTAGCAAATACACCATACAAACTCTACGAATGTTTGGATTCAATTAACAAAGATGTTACAGAGGCGATCGAAAATGTCGTTAAAAATGTTTGTGAAAAAGATAAAGACACTAATATGTGAGCAGATCATTTAAATTATTTCAAGGTTGTAATGTGCATGTCTTTTTATTTTTATGATTGGCGTCTTTTCCACAAATGTTGACTCCACCTGTTTAGACATTGATCAAAACCAACATAGTAAATTCTCCAAAATGGAAAATGCTATAAATTCTGATCTAATGATCATATCGAGTATGGAAATTTCACAGAGTGATTATGTTATTAATTTAAGCATTTTTGGCAAAGTTTTGCCACCTATTAGATATTTAAGAATCCACTCGATATTTGAAAAATATCGGATTTGGGGAGATTTTGCTAGACATATCCATTTTTATGTGCAAAAACCAAAGGATATGTTATAAAACATTTATAATACTAACCGAAAATCGTAGATAGGTCATGGTATTTTCCCCATTTTAAACTTGTTGATGTTGTTACACAAAAAATTCTGACGTCAGCAAGAAAATAATTATGCTAATTTATTCCTTTTGTCTCATACTACAATTGTGCCAAGTTTTATGTTATAAGTATAACCCTGTCAGAATTTACGGACCGCTGGAACTTTAGCCCCCCCCCCCCTACTTACAAGACCCCAAAAAGCCCATAACAAATAGGGGTAAGGAAAGAAATTAGGAAAAATTCTTTGTATTCAAACTTCACTCACTGTATTAAATTACATGTCGTTTTTTATAAGAAACACAATGTTCCTTAACTTCAGGCTGCACTCTTTTGTTTTTAAAAACAATCAAGTTTTGGCATTTTGCCCCAAACATAGTTTAGCTGCTTAGAGAAAAACGCCCTGAAAAATTATTTAGTCGTTGTTTACTTAAATTTACATGTTTGAAGTGATTCTTTAAATTTGGAATTGTTTATAAAAGTAGTATATTGCATAAAGCTCCCAAAGTTAATATTACTTTAATGGGAGAAAATTTCGCGAGACAAATTTTCGCGAGGTCAAAAAACTCGCGAAATTTTTTGGTTTTATTTTCGCGAATGCAGCATTTCGCAAAATTTCGCGGGATTAATTTTCGCGAATTAGAAATTTCGGTATTTTTTGTGGGATAAATTTTCGCGAACGTGAGATTTTTCGTAAATATTAACTCTTTTTTGAAGAAATGATTTTCTTTGAAAATAAAAATCTAAAATATTATACAAGAGAATACAAGATTAACTAGCTTTACTCGTCATCAACACAGTTTTGAAAAACATCAAATGCTCCTCTTTCATCACCATCTCTTTCCCAGATTTCTTCTTCATCGTGTTCCATCGTCCAAGTTGTGACCAATACATGCGTTCTCTTGAACCATGTGACAAAGAGCAGAAAGATTTAGTGATACTTCCGCATTACCTTCAACCATTGGATCTATATCCTGAAAGGGATCTAATGATGGGAGCTTGGACAAACCCATTTTGATCGCGTCTGTGATTCCAGAAGCCCTCCATCCATTATTTTACTACTCTCTAGCGAGGTCAATTCATTATACAGGTTTACCAACCACTCAGCATGTAAAATTTTCAGGACTGACAGGCTAAGTTTTACATCTATTTCTTCTATAGCCTTACCTTCTTCGAGTTGAAAACCATCTACTGTGAACCTGGAAAACCGCAAATCCTTGGTTCGATTCTTGGCGATGAAATGACTCTTCTTTCACAGCGCGCAGAAAGAAGTGCTACTAAGACGCAAGCGCAGAAACCAAAGTTGAAAGTCGTGAAAAGAAAAGAAAAAACGTTGGACATACGAAATGTTTCGACAAGCAGCAAGCAACCAACAAAGCAGTTCTTCTTCGAAGGAGAAAATCATTGTTATTGATTTAGTTGATCCAAAAATACATACATGTATACAATAATTATTCCAAATACTTTGAATAAAGATTTACGGGATTTATTTTCGCGAATGTCAAAAATTTGTCGTTTTTTGGGATTTATTTTCGCGAATTTGGGGCAAATTCGCGAAATTCGCTAAAATTTGTCTCGCGAAAATTTCTCCCATTAAAGTAAGTTATGTTACTCCCCTTAATTCGTAATATACTTATTTTATGAAATTCAAATTCGAAGGAAAAAAACCAGAAAGATATTGACTGGTATACCTACAAAAAGTATGTGTAATATTTTGACTTAGCTGCTTAGTACAAATGGTATATAATTTCTCCACACAAACATAATTGGCTTGTTCATTTTCAAGAACTTAGATTAGTATGCCAATTCTATTTTTTATAATAGTAATCTTTGTGGAGTACCTTGTGACGAATTAAAGAGAATGGTGCAAGATTTTTCCGTTCGATCAGGAAACATTTTTGAGAGAAAGGTATACGAGCTTCTGCTATGTTATTTTTTTTTGGTAAATGGAATTAAAGACGCTTACAATAAATGATATTTTTTAGGAAAGATGTGAGCGCCATTTACGATACGAATTAGGCATTGGAAGGCAGAAAGGTGAACATGATAATTATTCTGATATATTTTATCTTTTTAAGAAAAAAGTGTTTAGTAATGTGTTGTCTTTAGTATCAATGATGTTGCATTTGGTCAGTTTAGTGAGAATCAAGGGGGAGCTATTATGAAGAAGTTGCTTAGTATTTTTTTGTCCGAATAGTTGTACAAAGGTAACCTCTAAGTTTTTATGTGTTGCAAAAGTTGTTATAAATTTGATACTGCAACCAGCCATACCTTTACCGCACACAATTAATAAAAATATATGTATGCAGTGGTGTAAATGATATTACCAACTTAGTTATTTATTTTTGTTGACAGTATTTCGATTATGTGGTAAAAGTCCATTTGCCCGAGGCAATCATTTTAATTGTTAGCCGTATTTGCAACGTGACAGAAGAGTAGGTATTCGATTTTTTATGTTCGTTTAAGCTTGTCGTTATGTTTATTGACACCTTCTCATGACCCGGCACTCGATGTTTCAAGTAATGCTCCTAACTCTAATGGTAAGTCTTTTGATGCACCATATGTATAAACTGTTTTGTATACTTCGTGATTTTTCTTATACCCTAATAAATAATTCGTTGCAACACAATGTGATTAAGTATCCTTGTTTTGTACAATTATTTATGTTGTTTTTATATCGTTGTTTAGATGAATGTGATGAAAATGTGACTTTTTACATTCGAATTAACATCAATTCATTACAAAAATTACATTTTTTATTGCAGTGCTTTACTTTCGGCATAGATTTTTTTAAATATTTTAGATCACAAACGACGTGACTGATTTTGTGGTGGACTGTTCTCACAAAATTGCAGAATCAACAAAAGATATAGAGGTATTTTTTAAATAACGGTACACATTTACAAGCAAATTTTTGCATTAAATTTTTCAGCGATTTTAACATTTGCTATTTTTTACCTAATCTTGGTAAAAATTTACGTTTGGTTTGGGATAGGAAAAAATACCCATTAGTTTTAGCACAAAATTTTCGAGTGTCTAAAATGCGGAATAATGCTTCCGAAACGCAGTAACGCCTTGTGCGAAAAAACGTAGCAAAAGTGTATAGTTCAATAATTTACCACCTTGACGTTTTATTTTGAAACTTCCAGAATGATATGATAATGTCTGAAACATCATTGGATAGGTTGAGAAAAGCCGAAGATTGTAGCAATCCCTGTGTTTAACTTTTGTTTTCTCAAGGCTAATTGCCCTGAAGACTGTCATGTTTAAATTAAATTACTGTTTTTAACTATAGTCTTAAAGTGAAGTACATGATCATATCTATCGCTTTGACGAGGTTGATGTGGAAAAACAAGGTATAATCCAATTGTGTATCATTAATTCAGAAAAGAAAAGTTCCCCATAGAAACTTTGTGTATTTTTGCCCTATTCGTAAAGTTTTGTTCCTCTTCTTTTATGATTCATCTTTTTCCCTTCTTATTTAAGATGGTGACTGGACCGTATTGTGTGTTTGAACTATTTTGGTTTATTTTGACAATAGTTCTAGTTGGAAGTTAAATTTTTTTACATAGCCTTTTGCTGAAATTTCTTGCTGAAATTTTAGATAAAATAACCTTTTTTAGAAAACTGTGCAAGAGATGAATGTTCTAAGGTTTGTAATATTTACCTTTAAATTCCAAGATATAGTTTATTTCAGGAAATTTAACGAATGGCACTTTTTTAGGCAATCGAACATTACACTAACTTGATATCAAAGGTAAGCTTTATCTACTTCGTTGATGTTAAAATGTTAGAGGTAACTTATTAATATGATATCGTAATTGCACAATTATTCTCCTCTCAACCCAAAGTTCCCCTCTCGTGAGATGTTTTTTTTATTAAACGTCCGGAGACATTTGTAATGAAAAAAAATAACATTTTTTAAAATGGCGCTGTTAACCGTGAAAAAGAAATAGCAAAGTTGTTAACGGATTTTTCTAAAAAAGTACCTTCTAAGGTATATGCTTTTATGTCTACTTCTAAAAGAGCGACTAAACGTATTTTTAAGAATTTAATTTTTTAGCTGCACATGTTAGATCTTTATTTATTTGCAATGCTGTTATTTTAAGGCTGCGAAAAAAACGAAAGGAAAAGTTGGAGAACGCGGTAGCGGAAAATCAAGCTGTCCTGTTTGCGGATTTTACCGAAAAGATTTAAGGTATCATCAGGTTAAAGTCCATGGGTTTGATAGTGACAGAGCTCTAGGAATAAAAAGTCAACTAGGATGGTATAAAAAGAAGAACCTTTCGCCCGACGATAAAAGGAAAACCAGAGAACGTATTTATACCAAAAGAAATCGTCCTGTAACTGGATGTTTCAAGTTACGTCTGAAGATTTTTGGGTCAGAACTAAAAGTCTTACTAGCGTATGATATTCCCTTTTTCGTATTTTTAGACGGTTGTAAGATTGGAAAACCATCTTCGTCAAACACATAATGTTAAAAACAAAATTAAGTTTCAACGTTATATGCGCGAGGCAGTTGTTGCTGATAATCTCGGAACTGAAAGTTCTGAGTCATTATCCTCTGACGATAGTATGGAAAGTTATACGTTGTTTAAAAGGTCGATGAGAACTTTTGGTACGAAAGAGCTTCAAGAAGAAAAGATAAGAGATACAGATGATGATAGCTCTGATTCGAATTGGTTAGAAGGAGAGTATAGGAGCATGAGAAAATGGAAAGTTAAAAGAAAGAAGACAATTGTAGATACAACTCATTGTAAGTCACACGCAAACAGTGCAAAAAAAATACTGCCATTTTAAGGATTTTTTATGTTTTCCATTTTATTTCTGTAACCTTTATATGTTAGTAAAGTTTGAATCCAAATCTTTTTACAGGTCAAAAATTCTAAGTTATGTAGAATAATTGAATGTCAAAATCTTTAAACGCGAACTTCAAATATCACCTCAAATTCCCTTTAAGGTAGTGAATATTCCGTTTGTAATACTTTACGAATTCTTACCAACCTTTTTAGGCACCACTTCCGTGCATCAGACTAATTGCAATGGCAATGAAGAAGATTGCATGTCCATTAGCAATGCAAAAGACCAATCTTCTAATTTTAGTACTTTTAATGAAAATATAGTGGAAAATGAGTCACCAGGTTAGTTTTTATAATACTTTCCTTCCTTTTTAAGGAGGGGGAGGGGGAGGGAGGGGGGAGGGGGTGTGGGTGGGGGAGTCATTTAAATTGTGTTATCAGACCTCCTTTCAACACTGTGCATTTGATTTATTTTTACTTCTTTTGTTTTATTTGATTTTAATTCTTTCATACAGATGAAGAGCAATATGCCTTGGGTTTGGATAACAACAGTACTGGAAGTGGTAATGAAGGTTGGTGCTGTTATAACATGTTGATACCGTTTATTTATAATATCAGCAAACAACAAAACAAAACACCTTTAAATTTATTTATTAACGAAGCTTTTGTAACTAAGTTACATTTACAAGTTACTTTTAAATATAACTCAGTTACGAAAAGCTTTGTCAATAAATAAATTTAAAAAAAATGTTTTATTTTTTAATTCATACCTTTTTACTATCGCATTTTTTATTGTTACTAGATTCTGATGATGAGGAGGACATATTAGATTTTACCATGACTTCGCCAGCATTTGACAACATTATCAAATCATTTAAAAGTTGGATGCTTACTGTGGATGGTAAATTTAAAAAAAGAGAGGTGGGCCCTACAACGGTCGAAACAGATAACTGCAGTGGTAAAGTCAATTAGCGACTCATTTGACATCCAGGCATTATTCGATAAAAGATTACTTTGTGATACTTTGCTCTCAACTTTTGATAAAATAAGGCGACCTGGGACAGTCAAGTCTTACTTAGGGGCACTACGCACTTTTTACAAGTATCTGGTGTGCGACAGATCTGACGTGTATGATGTAGCAGAATGTACAAAAATGACAAGTGTCGTGTCAGTTTATAACAAAAACGTTTCATTGAGAAAGTGGGAAAAAATGGAGGACTATCACAAACTAATTAAGCCAGAGGAGCTGACAACGTTTGATAAGTCAGAAACTGTTCACCAGTCTAAAAAAAATATTCAAAGATCTGCATATGCAAGCGATAGTTCACCCCTAGATTTTACCAACACACGAGATTACATTATCTCATCGTTAGTTTTAAGCAATGCTAGCCGCCCTGGTGCTATTGCTAACATGAATTTGGGGTGAATTCGATTCTGCTGTCCTCAATTCAAATAAAGTCGTCTATGTCGTCAGTGTGAAGAATCATAAAACATGTACAACATCTGGACCTGCCAATATCGTGTTTACAAAAGAACTGTACAAAGAATGCAACATCTTCACACACAAAATTCGCAGTAAAGTTCCTGGTGTTAGTGGAGAGAATAGGAGTAACTACATCGCAATGCAGATATAACTTGCCTTTTAAGACAGAGATGTTAATGAAAAAAAGGAGGTTTCTCTCCAAAGAATAAGAAGCCACTGGAGAACTTCTATATTCTCCCCTTTACAGGGATGATTGAAAAGCTAACACCTATGAATGTGGAAACACGAGGATTGGTGAAATTCACTCATGCTTGGGATCTGGTGCGGGCCCTTGAGTAAGCATCCCCTGCCTCCTGCAAGACACCAGTCGCATTCATTGACACCATCCGCCAAAATCCGCTATAACTTTTGTTAAACGTTGGAAAAAAAAGAGTCGAAAACTACAAATCGTATCGTTGTTGCTTTTACCTACTGACACAGAGCCCAGGGCTAAGAAAGGTAGACTTGGAACCCAGCCCTTAGAAAGGTTGTGACAAAGAATGAAAAGCAGCAAACCTGGAAACAGAAAAGCTGTCTGACCTTAGACATGAACACTTGAGAAATCGTATCGTAATGCTTGGGTTGACCATGAAACCGCCCCTTAGAAAGGTAGACTTGGAACCCAGAAAACCATTACATATCGTCTCGAACTTAAACAAGTAATTCACTTCACCACCCAGTCAACTTTCATGCTTCGAAATCTGCCACGCTCCATTCTTTGGAAGGAGTTATCAATCGTCTCGAGATTGCAATTGAAGACCCATCCTAACCAAAGCTGTTTTTGTTTTTGTAAGCTGGAATGGGCCGAATATGTCACCTGCTCTTATTGGTGATCAGTTCAGTCGATATTTGCAAAAAGCTTTAGGACAAAACTATGACCAGTTTCGCAAAAAAACTTACTGCTACACTGGTACGAAAGTCGTTTGCTTCTGCTGGGAACACGTCACTACCACATTTAAAAAAGCAACTGTCAAATATTATGTGTCACAGTGAAAAAACTGCTACAGAAAGCTACCTTGTGGAACAAAAATTAAAGCAAGTACCGAGTACGTTTAATGTCATTAATGCTGAATTGTGTAGACCGAGAGAAAAAGCTGTGAAAGGTGTACAGTCAGATACAAAGTCGTCTATTGAGGCTGACATGGCAGAATCAAAAAGCATAGCGAGGACGAAAATTTTATACCGCCAACAGATACCGAAGATGACGTTAGTAGCCCTGAGAAAACAGCTAAGGGGGTCGTCTTTACTAGAAGAGATGAAGATTCAATAAGAAAGTATTTCTCCCACCTCATTAAAAACGAAAATCTGGTTAAAGAATCAAAAGTTGATGAAATTCTTCAATCCAATTCGGATCTCGTAAAAATAAAAAATTATGGTTTACGTCGTATATTGGTGAAAGTAAGAACGGAAAAAAGATCTACTAAAGTAAACTTATCAAACATATTTAACATTTGTAACTTTTTGTCACAGTTTGTGTTATGCTGAATTCTGATTTCCACTAAGCGACATTTCAGACCCACGGTCATACGAATATATTGAGATATTAATTTCATTTCCGTTGGGATATTAGTGTGACGAATATATTGAGATATTAGTGCGACTCGCTTAGTGAAAATCAAGCTCACATTTTTTGTTAGTTTTTGATGAACAAGTTTTATTCGAAATAGCTTGCTGATTTATATATAGTTATTACCATTTCTTCCCTCTATTTTAAGATAGATATTATCATTACAGCTTGCCTCACCTCAACGACTTCCGAATTGCTGCTTTCTTTGTCCCAAATAGCATCACCTGACGAATACTGTGAAGCCGGTAGGCCGCGAAGGCTTTACTTTGGCAAAAGCGTAAGTCACGTAAACTACATTGAAACAATGTCCTCATTCTGCAACAAACACGCGAAAGTTCTAGGAGTTCCGGATAGTCGGGAAAATTGGCTACGCTGACGTCATCAAAAAATAGTCTCATTTAAGGTTCCGAACCTAACCAAATAACCTAAGATCCTAATCCCGTTTGGTAACATTGACAAGTTTCATTCAAAGGAATTCGCAAGTTTTGCTGCGACGCCTTGCTCATCTCGGTTAGGGCGGCACCGAAATCACTTAATTTTGTAGGAAATTAACTCTACTTTCAGAAAAACCAATGTAGAGTGTCTAAAAGTCACTAGAATTTGAGGTATAGCGTTCTGAAATGAAAGCCAAGATGACCCGCATTGCGTAATGCAAGGCGTAAGATTTGTATAATATTCGATAAAAAACTTTTTAAATGAATCCAATGTGTTTTTTACCGTTGATGGCATTCAAGTGGTAACTTAACACGCTATTTCAAGATCTTAACAAAAAAATTATCAACACTTAATGTACATGCTTGATTAAGCGCCCAGTCTCGAATAAGCGCAGCGCCCACTCTTTTGTGTAAGGTTTTTATAAGCGCCTCTCCCGAACAAGCGTCTAGCGGCCGCTACTTGAATACATTTCTAAAGTCAAAGCAATTATTCAAATAATTTTGAAATTAGAAACACGAACTTATACTGGGAAACAGCTTTCTTCTTTATAATGCATCTACATCATGAAATTTAATGTCAATACACTCATGTTATGTGCGCGTTATCTATGGCCGACATATCTTCTGTCTTTATACTTTACGGCCATTGTTGTTTCATAAAAGAAGGCTTTTAGATAACACAAAAAATGACATATTTTTATAAGCAATAGGCGCCCATCCTAAAAGACAAAAGTTTAAATAAGCGCCCAGGCCGCATAATCGAGAAATTAAGTTATTTCTCACAATTTTTTTTAAATAGGACCATTCGCTGAAGATATTTCCCTTGATTTCCGATTTATTCGACTTGCAAAAGTTTTAAAGTATGAGGGACAATTTGAATAAGTACCGGGTGAATATTTTAACCCTAAATATACATGGAGGGGGGAGAGACATATTGAAACCGTCCCGGTAAAGGGTTATAAGAGAATTCTAACTCCCATTCTTAACAACGCATTCCTACCTAGGAACACGCCTGATTACATTTATGGCAGTATTGTGCTGAATTGGCACAATGCCCTAATCATATTAAAGAGCTAGCAAAACATTATACCGAATTTATGTTCATCGATATAAGCTGACCAGGAAAGGCTGTCCAATTTAATATATTCATTCGCAATTGATGAGAGCTTTCTGTAAAAATGGTAAAAATAATCGCGAAGGTGTTAAGAGAATCCTCTGCTGCACCACTTTCGAGAAAAAGACCTTATACCCAATGTTGACACCAAAACATCCTTCGGATTCTCTTACAGCCTATTGCACGACAGAAATATAAAAATTCTGCAAAAGTTGTGTGATCAATTGACACCCTATGGTTAGAATGGACGGCTTGGGTTTGGATTGCACAACTATTTTTGACATGATATTTAGGATAAACCTCCCGCCCCCTTGCGGAAGAAACTTCTGCGCTTCAGTTTTACCGCAAAATGGCTTCATTTTGAGTGAACAAACTTTGCCGGACTACGAAATAAGATTTTTTTTCGGAAAGAAATTATTGCGGTTCTAAAAATCTTTTCATCTAGTTCCGACTAGTATTTATGAATTGTCTTGTAGCATCGAAGTTCCCGGACACCATTTCTAATTGGAACAAATTTCGGGAATTTACGTTTGAGGTTTACGATTGGCCTTATTTTTGCAGGAATAAACTTTTTCGAATTATCCAAAAAGCGCCAAAACCGTCCAGAAGGACCTTATTCTCTTAAAGTATTGTCCATAATGCATTTTTTAACATATGGCAAAGAAAGTGAACACATTTTAACAATATTCGGGGCTTTACTCAGATTTTATTGGAAATATTTTCATAGCATTCGGGCCCATTTTATATAAATTAACAAAATTATTGCTGAAGTTCTAAATTAATTTTAGGTGTGACTGGTATGCTTTATTATAAAAAAAAGGTAAAAAACCATAATTCCTTGGGCGTTTCCCCTAATTAGGCCCTATGCCAAAAAAAGAAAATAATAATTGCTCCCTAATTTCCAATGCGAATGCAAATGAGCTTTAGTTTGAAGTAAACAAAGAAGTTGCTGTAAATCTCACCTGTTACTTCTGAAAAGCTATACAAAACGACACATCCTAACAAAAAAATATAATGTTTATATTTTTATTATCAACCGAACTTAAGATATACAATAAGTAAAAACGGCTCCCTAAATTCCAATGAAAAGGACGCTATCGAGGTGAAATGGCACAGAATAAGGTCATGTAGAAATACTTTGTGGACATGTTGCCTCAAAAGTGCCAAAAATGGGTAAATTGCTAAGCATCCTTGATTATGAGATAACAAGACAGCAACCTGTGTTGATGGAACTGGTCTAACGACCCTTGAAGTTAAAATTGTAGAGGTTACACTTGTGAACCTGGCAGTAGCTTTCCACATGTGTTACGGGATCCCAACACTCAGCCTTACATGGGTAGTTGTCGCTTTGGACCAGCCATTTGCTTTGGACCAGCCTGAAGACAGTGGAGTAGTCTTCGTGGATGTAAAGTCACGGAAACAAGAAAGATAGAAATGAAAACCCCTTATATAGCTTCTTTCTAACATCAGGTATAGAAGGGATCGTTAACCCTGTAGATTAAGTGAGCCAACTTAGCCTCACTACAGAACTGGGGTTATAAGTGGGGTCGTTACACCCAAAGACAAGGCAATTGCCAAGCCCCCTTGCTAAGCTTCTTATAATTGCTTTCTAGGAAAGCGGCGAGTGGGCCAACTCGTGAATCAACGGTAAGCTGTATGTGAAACACACAGCAGGGGTAATTTAAAACCGCTAGGAAAAAGAGATCCCTCCCCCTTTTGACATAATGTACTCCCGTTTTAGTGCGAATTCACACTATTTAAATTTTGACAAAAAATAACACATACACTGTGGAGGAGGGAGAATAGGAGTAACTACATCACAATGCAGATATAACTAGCCTTTTAAGACAGAGATGTTAATGAAAAAAGGGGGTTTCTCTCCAAAGAATAAGAAGCCACTTATAAGAACTTCTGTATTCTCCCCTTTACAGGGATGATCGAAAAGCTAATGGATTTCGGCTGTACTGAAACAAACACCTATGAATGTGGAAACATGAGGATTGGTGAAATTCATTCATGCTTGGGATCTGGTGCGGGCCCTTGAGTAAGCATCCCCTGCCTCCTGCAAGACACCAGCCACATTCATTGACACCATCCGCCAAAACCAATAACTTTTGTTAAACGTTGGAAAAAGAAGAGTCAACAACTACAAATCGTATCGTTGTTGCCTTTACCTAGTGACACAGAGCCCAGTGCTAAGAAAGGTAGACTTGGAACCCAGCCCTTAGAAAGGTTGTGACAAAGAATAAAAAGCAGCAAACCTGGAAACAGAAAAGCTTTCTGACCTTAGACTTATTTAGATCAGATGGCTTGACACTAATCACTGCCCTATCATCACATTTTAACCATGTATTAACACCCTGATCTCTTATGTAAGCCCAATAGTGACCAGCTGCCAGTGTGCATGAATGATTAATAGTGGCGGTTAATTTATATTGGTTTGTGAATGATATATCCTCCGCAGGATGGGAATAAACTTTTAGGGTGTCGTCACCTTGGGCGAGGCAAGAAACAAATTTATTATTTTTCACAGATCTTCCTTGGAGACAGTTAAACCTTTTCAATTGGATGATCAGTATATCTCCACACCGGGTGAATACAGTTTCCCGGGTACTGTCTTGAAGGGAAGAGCACTGTGGGCACATCCATCTGTCATTTCCAGACATATATTCTGGTTGCAAAAAACCTTTAATGGAGCCTGTTATGTTGTTTGAGATAGGGAGTGGCACAATGGACATACTTTCCTCCCTACTGGAAGACAAGAGGCATGAATTACAAGATATCGTTGTAGTTACTTTGTTGGTAATAATATTGTTAGCGATAACTGATGGCCCTGTGAACTCGTTCAATACATGAGGTAGAATCTCAGGAACATCCTGCTGTGTGTTAATATTGAATGGGTTGTTCCTAGCGTTGGACATCTTACGTTGTAACGCTCGGAGAAAGGCGGAAGGGTCTACAACTGAGGTGGATTTAGACAACAGAGATATAGTCAGCAAGACGGACTTGGCCAGGGGGGAAACAAAAGAGGACTCCGATGCACTTTGTGACCAAAGTGCAGGAGTTACAGATAATGCTTGCAGGATAGAATTAGCATAGCATGTGTTGCCTTTATTAATCAGGCCAGCATGAGTTGGTTTTGCTGGAGTGCTGTTGGTAGACGGTTCTGGGTCCGGGTGTAAGTGACCTTTAGCCGCGGTTGGACTTCGTTGTTGATGCTGTTGTCGTTGTTGCGGGCTTGTAACCTTTGGCAACAGAGGGGCAAGCACAGATGTTGAGTCTGACGCAATATTGCAGTTGCCTTGGTTCCACGTAATTGAGTTCCTGGCTAGCCAAATGCAGAAGGATGCTTTCATACATACGTCGCCTAATTTCCGGACGGCTTGGAAAGCTTCTTTGTTTGTGAAACCCAATCTTTTTAAACAAATTGCAACCGACCGAGATCAATATTCACGTACACCCACTTCGATTGCGTACAGAATTACTTGCCATCCATTATGCTCGATGATATTTATCAAAGGGATGTATTTAGAGAGCTTTTTGGAGTGCCAGGTTTTCATGTTTTCCTCACAAGGGCAAGTAAGTTCAATTAAAATAACACGTTTGCTGTTGTTGGAATACAGGACAAGATCTGGTCTAAGCGATGTTATGGCAATGTGACCAGGAAATATAAGTTCACCATTTAAATCTGAAAGAAATAACCAGTCAGTGGCAAGATGCAAAAGGCCTACCGGTTTTGATTTTTTGCTAGAGGGGTGACTTGCTTTAACAAATTTTATATTATTTAGGTGCTTTACAGGAGAGGAAATAGATTTGGAAAACGTGGTGATCAACTGTGAAAGTTCGCGCAAGACAGAGTCGTGATAAAACGTGAATCTACCCTGCGAGTTTTGCAGGCCCCTAAAATGTGAGCTGTAGTGCAGACTTGTTTTCCACACAAGAAACAGAAGGATTCGGTACATATACGCCAACGCCTTAAATTACTTGGAGAAGGAAGAACATCGTAGGTGGAGCTTAAACAGAACGACAACAGGTTTGGTGGCATGGCAAGCAAAGACTTCCAGGAGAGGTCGTTCTTAATATAGTTGTCCCATCTAGTCCAACTTCCTTGCACCTGCACCTGCACCTGCAGTTGCAAAGCTCTGCTCATATCCTTTTCAACATCAATTTCTTTTGCAGTCACTGATACTAATTTCCTGTAAGAATGAGACTGTCTAAGAGAAGTTCCCTTAGGTTTAGGACAGAGACCTAAACCGCCCTTACCGAAATGGGGTGAACCCATAATTTCTTTAATCTTCAATTCTGCTTCAGCAATTCTCACTGAATTGGGCACGCTCCATCTACCGGCCTTTAATGTTGGTGCAGCTGCTGAAACCAATGGATCTTCAGAATCCCTTAGCAGCAAGTGTCCACTGATCTTAGCGGAGTTGAGTATGGAAGTTAGGCTTTTTATCGGTAGAGAGCAAGGTGAGCTGGAGGCATAAAGACACAAATTAGTGGTAGAATGGTGAAGATTGAGCCATTTCCTTATGAATACTGACACCTTCCGTTCAAGGGTGCTCAAACAAGACATTGAGACTTCGTATATCAGCAGTGGCCACTGAATGCGCGGGATTAATAGATGTTGTAAAATCCACAGCTTCTGAGAGCCTTTGTAAAACGACTTGTCAATAATAGAGACCCCTGTAGATAACTTCTCATCAAGTTCGTCAATAGCCTTCCTATCGGAGATAGAACCATCCATAATACGGCCTAGAAATCGCACAGGCACACAGAATGGATAGAAGGAATGTAGGAAGAGAAGTCTGTGGGGTCAGCAGGCTTTTGGACAGCAAAAGGAGTTGAATTGAGGGACTTACCTTTTATGATCACGATGCTGCGTGATTTGTTGGCACAAAATTCCATGCCAGCCCATTTTAGTGCTGCACTACACCTGGACAAAAGCGTTTGGGTACCAGACACTGATGAAGACATCAGGTTGATATCGTCCATAAAGGCTCTAATAAAGGGGAGTGACACTTTGCTTGATGTTATAAACCTAGGAGCGGAAGCCAGTTATGTATACTCAAGAATAATATTGATGCCTGCAAGAAAAAGGATAATGGATAGTGTACAGCCCGCAAAAATTCCCCGAGAATGTTTATGCCAATTACTTGGTGCAAGCGGAGAGAATAATTTGCTGTATATGCCAATGTAATAATTTCTGATAAAAGAAAGCCAATGTGGAGGAACACCATAGCGCTTGCTTAGATAAAGTTATAATCTTATAAAATGTGGACAATTCGAAACGGTTCAGAGCAATAGGCGTTGACCCAAAAGACCACACCCTAAAACTGTAACACTGTTACTTACCTTGGTGGCTCCCTAAATTCCAATGGCAAGCTTGAAATCCAGGAAATCATACTACAAAATTCATTCAAAACACTAATTTTTTTGGTCCTTTACAATGGCCGACTTCTGAAATATCTATATCTAAGAAAGTAAGTAAGGAATCATCTGCTCCCTATTTCCATATTTTGTGCTCCCTAAATTCCATTTATGATCTCTTTTTTTATGCGTACGATTGGATTTAGGGATCATGCTCCCGATGTCCAAGAATTTAGGGAGCATGCTCCCTAAATTCCATTTCTTGCTCCCTAAATCCACTTCATGGTCCCTATTTTCAATTTAGTGCTCCCGAAATCCAATTTGTTTTTTAATAATGGTAGCTTCGAGCATGTTAGTCAAGGAAGCAAACGATAAGGTAGGGAGGTTAGGTAGATAACTAGCTACATATATATGATTTTTGTTCCCAATTTATAAACATTATTCTTTGTATTTTCGTTCTCATTGGGTAACAAATGGAGTCTCAATATATACAGTGTTGTAACTAATTTAAATTTATAGTCATGTTGCTAGGCTAGCTAGCTAGAAATGAATGAAAATGTATTTTCAGCCAGCTATCAATATCTACAGAGTTTAGTAAAGTCATTAATAAACATTTGTCTCGCTAGCTAGCTACATTTCAGACCTCACTTAAATATAGCTAGGCTAGTAAGCTATGAACATATATATAGGCAGTTTTGTGGTCTCCTTTAGTCCGGTTTAAGTCACTGCCTCATATATTAAGTGTACGATAGGTTTTGTGTATATGATAGGTTTTGATTATATATTATGTTTATGAACTTGTGTTTAGTTACGACTGCTTCTTTGGACTTCTTGTCAAAGTTAATCGTGTTAAGGTGAAATGGCCACGTTCCGGACATCTATTAGTCCAACTATATCCATCTCGATTGGTAGAAAGTACTAATGTTATGCATGTGAATCATTTAAAACAATTAATCAACGATGACAAGGTTGTGAAAGATATAGCTAACATTGTTATGATTGCTGACGGTGGGTCATTATACGTTTTTAGTGAACCATGCTAATAGGAAGTTATACCAGCTTGAATTATTTAGGTGGGCCAGACTGGTCAGAAAAAGGGATAATTAACTTTCTATCACTCGGAATGTTGCGGAAGAATTTGATGTTAGACACATTGATTGTACAGTGTAATGCACCACAACATTCACGGTTTAACCCAATTGAACGATGTTGGTCGTTTCTAACCCAAAAAATAATAGGTGTGACATTGCCAGACCACATTAATGGAGTTATACCGGCGTACAATGACGATGATGGTTGGATGGACGTGCTTGACAACGCCACAAAACAATGTGCAAGGTTTTGGCATAAAAAAAATTATGACGGATTTTCAATATGTGTCAACACATTTACAAGCGATGATTCTATTGTGAAACCAATCAAAGAAACCCATTCACTTTTAAAAGATTTTTCAAATGCCTCTAAAAAGAAAGTAAACGAAACAGTTGTATTTCAAGAGCTTCGGGATCTGTATACGTTTTTAGTGAACTATGCTAATAGGAAGTTATACCAGCTTGAATTATTTAGGTGTCAAGATGTAATATGCACACATTGTTCAACAATGCCACACCGCAACAACGGTTTTTTAAATAAAATACGTGAATTTAACGGCAGTTGCCCAACACCAGAACCTAGCGAAGTACATCATGGACACTACAAAACATTGAGATGTTGCGAGTTAGTCATTTGAATCGTCATGAAAAGTTTCGGAAGCAAACCGAGTTTGGTATCTGCCTACTTGGTTGTTCGTATGCATTTTTTTCAAAGGCGGACAAGGACAGACATATTAAATTCATGCTTCATAAGTAAACTTTTTTTATGTATGAACGTATGACATATGTATACATTGTTTGTGAAAATTGTTTGTTATAAAAAAATGTTTTCTATAAAAACATGATTATTTTCTTATTCTATTCAATCATGATTTAGGTTCAAACCTCCAGAGTTCGCACAAATAATCGCTATGTGTTAATTTCGCTTCCTCCGTAGTATCGACAGATTATTATTTAATTTCAAATATTAAGTTTAAATCATTTTGTTCATAAGTACCAATCCTTCGAAACTTGTACGAACAGCGTTTAGAGATCGTTTTTATAAGTACCAATCCTCCGAAACTTGTACGAACAGCGTTTAGAAATCGTTGTTTATAAGTTCTAATCAAATCATTTGAAGTAATAAGAAAGGCGTTTAGAAATTGTTAATGTTTATTTCAAATTAGCTGCATAGCGGAAAGTTAGATTCCTATGAAGAAATTATATTGAAAATTAACATAGCAAATTCGTATGACAATTCGTGTAAAAATTCGTATCGCAATTCGTATTAGGAAATCCTAATAATTCGTATGAAAATTCGTATAAATAAGAATATAATTCGTATGACAATTCGTATGAAAATTCGAATAAATAAAAGAATATAATTCGTATGACAATTCGTATGAAAATTCGTATAAAAAAAATAATATAATTTACATGACAAGTCGTATGAAAATCGTATAAAATCCGTATAGGATTTTTTAAAAATTGTATAACTACTTAACACTATACGAATTGAATACGATTTTTTATACGAGTTATAAGCAATTAAATTCGTATATATTCGTATAAAATGTCATACGAAATTTGTAGATGACCCCTAAGTACACAGACATTCAATCATGCTTGACATATGTACTGTAATATTTTGTTAAAGCAATGTTTTCACTATCTTAGATTAACATATGCAAGGGTGAATTACAGCTTCCCCAAGAGAAAGGTAAGAATGTTAAGTTGTATATATACATGACTTTGAGCGAAAAAAGTTTGACAAAAGGAGTGACCAAGTATAACTTTTGATCAAATCTATATATTTTAACTTTAAAATGTAGAAGAGTAATTAATGGTTCTGTTGTATGCGCAAACAAGCTTGGTGAATTATTACTGAATTGGTAAAAAAAATTTTAACTTTAATTTATCCAGCAATTTATAGTATATATTTTTACTTAATATTTATTCCACAAATTTAGGTGATAATTTAGGTGAAATAAATAACAAGAAAGCTGGTCTTGTTGAGTCATTAGTTAGTTCTGTAGAAAATCAACAAGACAACATTAAAATTGAAGTATATATTTTTCTCTGTTAACATTTATTATTTCTGATTATTTCGTTGACAGCAGCCCTATAATAACAGCGGCTATTTAATTATGATCTACTTATTATTATTACCCTTCTGTAAACTGTGCAGTCTATTGCTGTATTCATTTTATTTTTGTCTTAGAAACCTGCTTTGAATTCTACTGGAAATGGTATATCTTTCGTCTTTCTCATGGAGGTTTTGGAGACTAAAATTAATATCTCTTTAACATTTGCACATTTTCAGTTCCAGGGAGTATCCATATTGAAGAAGCAGATAAAAAAGCATCAGTATATTGCTCAGAACTGCAAGATATATTTAGTGGAAAGGTAAAGTTTTTTCATAGTTTGTATGAAATATTTTCCTCTCATTTTTTCTTTTCTCATTTTTGAATTAGCAGTTTCCACCTATGTGCATCACCCAAAAACAAAATTCAATTCTTCTTTGTTGATTTTTTTTGCTCACTTTATTTTATGTTACAGAAATAACGAATTGAACGCTAAGGATGAGGAGCTAGATGCACAGCCATCAGTAGCAGTAATGGTTAAGCATCTTATGCGTAAAAATGAGAAAATTGGTAGAGGAAATATATATATATAATTATTATTTGACAATTTTATTCATGTCTTTAGATATTAAAATTAGATACCTAATAATAATTTGTTATAGTAAAAAGTTTGGGCAGCCAAACAGACTTTCGTGTGGAGAAAAGTCAATGTCAATCCCTAAGAAATGAAGAAATCGAGTCACACGTAAGTGTGTTTTTTTGTCAATTTTCTTCTCAATGGCTTAATATTTTTTACCCTTGGAAAATTAAATTATATTAAATAGTTAAAAGGTAACCATTTTTCTTTTGTGTTAAAAGGCAAATGTAAAAGATGGACAACTTGATGCTTCAATTGAAAACAACAAAGAAGAGATAAAAACTAATGAAATGAAACTTCAGGTTATAATTTTTTGAAGGACAGGGATGTAATTTTATAATTTTTATGTAATACTTCTTTATTTTTTTTAAAGAATGATTTGTATTTAGAATATTTTTGAGAGACTTCGACGTCTAAGCACAGAAGAATACACGCACAACCCTTTTTAACATTTAATTCAACATGACATCTATTTTTCACAGGTTGTTGAGGAAATGACAGATGCTCCCTCAATCGAAAACTTAAAGGATAGCGAAAACATTAGTGAAAAAACACAAGGGAAAAATAATGTAAGTGCTAAGGTTGCTTTATTCTTTTTAGAATATTTTTAACAAAGTGGTTAAATTGTAACCAGTTTAACTGTCTGCTTAAAATTGGTACGAAAAGGTGACGTCGATGATTCCTTAAAGGTATGTTTAATTTTAAAGTCACAGTTGAAATAAATTTGGTATCATGCGAACATATCTTCCCTGTTTAAAGCAGCTATGTTGGCACCTTCATAGTATTTGTTAGCTTAAATTCTGATCTTTTAGAAACACAAAGCAAAATTTCTTGTGCACTAGAATTTTTCTCATGATTGATTTTGTCAAACAAATATTCAATATTATCAATTATTTTCCAAGGTCTTCAAAAGCTGGTTATCATCAAAGAAGTGTGTAAAAGCAGGCAGTAAATCCCGCCTAAAGACTAGGACCAGTTGCCCATTTTGTAGCGAAGAAAAAATTGATCTAAAATTGCATCTAATGACAAAACATGGCATGGACGTTCAGAGTGCTACAGCATTAAAAACTCAATTAAACATGTACAAGAGGCGTAGCATTTTACACTCCGCTGTGCGAAAATCAAAACCTCGGTTATACCAGAGGAGATGCTGTCCCTATCAAGGCTGCTCAAAAGTAAGAATGCATTGTAAATTGGGTCCTACCTTTTAACGATACATTTTCCTTATTATTAAGTATTATTAGTTTTTATATAGTATTATTAGTATTAGTATTCTATAAACCTGTGCTTTCAGGATTACTCTTGACAATATTAATTTTTTTTTTTTCAGGTTGTTTCCCGTCTTGATAATCACTTGCGTCAGACACACAGGATAAAAGACAACGATGTATTTAAAAAGCTGATGGTGGCGTCTTATTGCGAAATGTCGGATGTTCCTATAAAACCAGTTAGTAACAGTTCTAGCAGTGAGGAGGAAATTCGAGAATTTGAAAAATCTTTGAGAAGTCATGGCTTAAAAGAAATACGTTCCAAGTTAAACCGAGGATCTTCTGATGACGAAGAAGATCCTGACCGGCTAACAGTAACTGCTATCAGAGAATAGGAGTAACTACATCGCAATGCAGATATAACTAGCCTTTTAAGACAGAGATGTTAATGAAAAAAAGGAGGTTTCTCTCCAAAGAATAAGAAGCAACCGGAGAACTTCTGCATTCTCCCCTTTACAGGGATGATAGAAAAGATAATGGATTTCGGCTGTACTGAAACAAACACCTATGAATGTGGAAACATGAGGATTGGTGAAATTCACTCATGCTTGGGATCTGGTGCGGATTGATCAAAAGAGGGAAGAAATAAAAAACACAGAGCATTAAGTTCATTTGGTAAGTATTCGCAACTTTTTGTGTTGTTAAAGTTAATTTTAAGTTGATTATAATCACTTGATACATATATATTGTTAGAATTTTGTATCCCAAATAATGTTGCTACGTTTTCCAAAAAAAGAAACTAAACAATTTTTTTTATTTAAGGTAATGAAGTAAATTCTTTCTCCACCTATTTAATTAGATAAAAATGGTAAATACAAAAAGTATTATACCTGTACACTCACTTATTATGACTGAATGATGATGAGGTGACAAAACAGCTAGCTGTAATGATATTTCTTGTCTAATAACAGCTGGTTCTACTATAGTTAGAGGTTGCAACCCTCTAAAGATTTTTCAAAAAAGCAAAATCCCCCTTTTTGCAAGGATTTCCTAAAAACATTGACCGTAAGGAGGCAGAAAAATACAACAGCGACAGAATACAACACAAAACAATAAATATTAAAGCAATTCAAAATGAATTAAATAGGTACAAATGAGATAAATAAAACTTATCATAACGTGAATATCCTTAAACGGATAAATTTAAAATTATTCTTAACGGAACGTGTTTAAGTTAAAGCAAACAACTATCTGTGCGCCAGGACTTAATACAAAAAATCTTTACCTACCTTTAGGCGCAAGTGAAGAGTTAAATAACAAGCTACCAGAACAAATAGGTATATTCAAATTAGCCATTACTTTATTCCTCTTTAAATCTTCGCGTGCAAACACTAAGAAGAGTCATGACGTTTTTAATTTGTTTTAGCAAACGTCCCTACATCTCTTAATGGTGTCACTGAAAAGGAATGGCAGGAAGACGGATGTGAATCTTGTGGTAAATAGATATTTTATATTAAATTGTACTAAATAATATATTATGTCATTTGAATACTGATATTAACTTATTCTAATTAAATACGGAATAATGCTAAACTTTCACAATTTGCCTTCCTTTTTCAATTATTTTTTGGGAACTAATTTTAAAGAAAAAATTATAACAAAATTTTATGAATTTAATTATCCGCGATAATTTTTTACTTAAAAAAGTTCCATGTTCAAATAAAGCCCTTGTTTTTTACTATAATGACTTTAACCTGTTGGATATTTATGTTACTTAATTAATTGTTAATTACTTTTCAGATTGCGGAGATGACGAAGACGAAGAGTTAAGCATTGTCATGACGCCGAAAAAAGTGGACTTCCTAATCGGGACGTTTGAGTCATGGATGATGAGTGTCGATGGCTGCCATACAAATAAGCGGTCGGCAGGGCAACGTTCACGTCAAGTTCTTCTTATTTTAAAAGCAAGCCCAGATGAGTTTAACGTTAATCTCCTTTTTGACCGGGCATCTCTCAAAAAAGACTGGTTGAATTCATTTACAATCAATCGTAAACACGGCACTGCAGGAACGTATTTAAATTCACTCAGGCTATTCTATAACTATGTCATATGTGACCGGCCAGACGAGATAGCCAAAAGCACAGAAGATTGTCATAAAAAATGTACAATAATTCAAAACTGGTCAGCCGCATTTAAGGACAGGGTTAATGTAAGGAAGTTCGAGAAACAAGTGGACCACCTAAACAATCTGCTGTTGCCGGAAGAACTTCTTCAGTTTGATAACTCCGACCTTTTACAAGAATGCCAAAGTTTTCGTAAGTTCCACAAGGCGTCACCAAAGTTGCCACTGTTGAAGACATTTACTTCTTGTCGCGACTACATTTTTACATCGCTTACCCTATCAAATGCCACAAGACCTGGCGCCCTTCAAAACACGACTTTGGGGAGATTTCACCACGCGAAATTAGAGGATAATGTCTACATGGTTTATGTGATAAAACATAAGACAGCATCGACCTGTGGCCCGGTTGTTCTTGCTTTTTCCACTTCACTATACAACGACTGCAAAGTGTACATTGATAAAATTCGAAATAAGATTCCAGGTGTTGGAGTGGAACCTAGCGACTTGATTTTCATCAGTTGGAGTGGTAGGCAAATGACTTCATCTATGATCAGTGACCAATTCAATGCATTTTTTGAACGTGCTACTACAAAAAAACTTCTGGAAATAAATAAAACAAAGTTAACGTCAACGCTAGTACGCAAATCTTTCGTATCTACCGTGCATTCGTCTGTTCCTGAGTTAAAGCGCGACTTATCGAACATGATGTGTCACAGCGAAGATACCGCAGCTAAATCTTATTTTCTTCAGGAAAAAACAAAAAAGTAGCTGAAAAAAAAGTCCTTGAACCACAGCGTGTTTTGTTTGTGCCTCTTCATATTGCATATTTTGTTTTTGAGATTTGTATGGATTGGTTTTTGTTTAAACATAGCTAATGTCTTATTAGCTAATGTCTTATACACACCTTTTTGTATTTTACTTTTTTTGTTTAACAAAATCATTTGTTGAGTTATTTATTATTAAATCGTTATCTCCTACAAAGGGAAAAGTACCACTCGAAAATCTATACCTCCGTGAATATACACAACCTTAAAGTAGCTAAGCCCTAGTAACCATAAAACACTGTTAAACACTTCTGGCGTTTAATAATTTTTTCAGATTTCCAAGAGGCGTTTGTTTATTGGAAACAGGCGTTGAATCGGAAGTGGGCGTTTAAAAAAATAAACGGTAAAATGTAGAACAAACTATGCTCCCTAAATTCTAATTATGTGCCCTAAATCCAATTAAGTAGCAGGAGGAAATTGAAATCATTTTTTCTTACAGCCTGTTTTTTCTTTTTAGTTCTGTGTATTTACAAACTAATTTGAAATCAGTTTTTGATTGTATTGATATTTGACATGAAAACGATGCATCTTAAATTGTAACTTAACAAAATTTAACACACTAACTTTGACTCTGAAATTTGTTTATGCACGTGATCATGTCTCTTTTACAACAGAATTGTTGTGCGGCCGAATGTCATAACACTCGACCTAACGTTTTGATGTTCGGCCGCACATCCGCTATAACTGCTTTCCGAACGTTTCAGAGATTCTGGTCTGCATATTTACTTAGCTTTAAAAGTCCAACCGGGTCTTTGTGAAGTGTTTAAACGTTCTACGCCTTCCGGATCGAGTCTCATCTAACTTGTCGAACAAGTTATCTGGAAACATTGATGTTATTTTTTAGACATATCAATTCCGTCATTTGTCTGTAGCCAATATCTGTTTTTTTGTTTAATTCAAGTACAACAACATATCCTCCAATTCTTTAGCATCGATATTTTGCTTTCGATTTAAGGCATATACCTTCGACCGATTTCCAGAAAGTTTCTTAATGGAACATTATGGTGCTTGTTTATTATACTATTATACTACATATCTCTCTGTAATTTAGTTTCGGTTTTATGTCGTGATAATGTTTTATTAAAGAAAAAAGATCAATTCCTATGTCTTTAGGCAGAAGTAATTCCATCTCACTAGAACACTGACTATTGTTTTCATTAAAGCTTTTTTTAAATGTTTGTTGCATCCGGGCGAATGTTATAACATTCGGTCGAAGATTGCGATATTCGGCCGGGCTTTTAAGATGTTCGGCTGCATGTTTGTTTGATACAAGACGTTTGAAACTCAGTAAATATACAGACCATATTATTTGAAACGGTCGGCCGAACATTTACGTGCGGCTGAACATCAAAACGTTCAGCTGCACATCCTCTAAAAGGTCCGGCTGCACGTCGACTATCCTGTTATGGGACAAAATGTACTAATCAGCCACGGTAGTTAACGGATTTCTAAACGTACGGTTATATATTCTTTTTGTCATTTAATTTGCAAGTAATTGTTAACATTATTCCAATGTCTTTTTAGTATATTTAACGAATGCCTCCCTAGAATAAGCGACTCCTTCAAATGAGCATTAAATGAGTTTCGGAACTCCTTGGAGTAAGTTCGGGTCTTCCTTTCTATCGCACAGTAAAATTCATGCACGCCTTTAGCCGCAGTCGTACAAAAGATAACGGTAAATTTTACCGCCAAATTTATTCCGTAAAAAAAATTGACAAAAAAATGATCCCTAAATTCACGTAAGTCTTTGTCGGGAACGACAATTTAATATCTTTTGAAAAACACCAAAAATTGAAACAGTGAGACCAGTTATAAATCATTACAAAAAGGTCCCGACAATTAAAACGCTTTTTTGGAACGTGCTAACGTGACATTTTTTTCTCAATTTTAGCAAATACCGTTAGTTTGTACATGCTCCCGAAGTTCTAATTTTAAAACGTTTTTATCAAGGAAAAAAAAAATTTTTTTATATGTAGTTGCTTTTCCGGGAATCGATTTCCTGAGTGACCTCAGGCTAAAGTATCGTGTAAAAGGAATAATTTTACCCAAAAAACCCTTCTTAAAGATTCGGGCAAAATTTAGAGAAAAAAAAGGTGCTCCCCAAATCCAAGTAAGCAAGTAAATGTTTAAAACGGGATTTTGATATTCTTTGAAAAGGACAAAAAATGAAAAAGAAATAGCTGTAAGGTACATCTGAAGAACTAGCACAGTGTGGGGTGTTGGGATTTTATATGCAGCCATTAATAATCAAGTCCTGGGTAGGGTCCAGTTCCTTTACAGGAAAGTGAGACTACTATCCTGGCAACCTTTAAGATCAGGTCTATAGGTAGAAACCACCCCCCACTGTGCAAGACTCTACATGGCATCCTCAATGACTAAGGTAAACCTAATGTATACTAACTACAATGCTAAAAAACTGTACTTCTGTCACCACAATTAACATGAGCAAAACTTGCAGCTTAGCTCCATTTAATTGCTTTGGGTTCCAGAATAATAACACAAAATTGATAGAAACCATGTATTTCTATTGGAATGAGTAGATACAACACGTTCAGTATGCATAGACTATTTATAGAATTTTTGGGGGAATGGATGGGAATGCAGGTGCCTCCTTCGTGCTTCGTCATATGCACTAATATATAATGCATATCCTGAGCGTCAGGATATGCATTATAGGTGTCTTTATGCTCCGAGCGTCAGAAACATGAGACAATGGTGTTTTCTCTCATACCCTGAGCGTCAGGTGTATGAGAGAATTGAACAAATATATAACGCATATCCTGAGCGTCAGGACATGCATTATAGGCGTCTTCATGCCCTGAGCGTCAGAAGCATGAGACAATGGTGTTTTCTCTCATACACCTGACGCTCAGGACTAAATATCGAATTTACACCATTCCGGTCTACACTTCTAAGGCATTTAATCAATCATTTAACGAAATCTCATATGCCTGCTGTTGTAATACAAAACATATCTAAAAAAAAAAAAGTTTTATAAATAAAGAACTTGCTCTAAAGCAAAAGTGTATTCAGTTAAATATTAAATATGATGAACCTGAAGTCAATGAAGAGGAGAATAGGAGTAACTACATCGCAATGCAGATTTAACTAGCCTTTTAAGACAGAGATGTTAATGAAAAAAAGATGGTTTCTCTCCAAAGAATAAGAAGCCACTGGAGAACTTCTGTATTCTCCCCTTTACAGGGATGATCGAAAAGCTAATGGATTTCGGCTGTACTGAAACAAACACCTATGAATGTGGAAACATGAGGATTGGTGAAATTCACTCATGCATGGGATCTGGTGCGGGCCCTTGAGTAAGCATCCCCTGCCTCCTGCAAGACACCAGCCACATTCATTGACACCATCCGCCAAAACCAATAGCTTTTGTTAAACGTTGGAAAAAGAAGAGTCAACAACTACAAACCGTATCGTTGTTGCCTTTACCTACTGACCCAGAGCCCAGGGCTAAGAAAGGTAGACTTGGAACCCAGCCCTTAGAAAGGTTGTGACAAGGAATGAAAAGCAGCAAACCTGGAAACAGAAAAGCTTTCTGACCTTAGACATGAACACTTGATAAATCGTATCGTAATGCTTGGGCTGACCAAGAAACCGCCCCTTAGAAAGGTAGACTTGGAACCCAGCGGCGGCAACCCAGAAAACCATTACATATCGTCTCGAACTTAAACAAGTAATTCACTTCACCACCCAGTCAACTTTTATGCTTCGAAATCTGCCACGCTCCATTCTTTGGAAGGAGTTATCAATAGTCTCGAGATTGCAATTGAAGAACACACACTCTTTAGTCACCAAAAAACAAAAAGCATTCACGATCCATGGTCTTTCCCACCGTCAGTGGTCTTTCCCACAGTCACTAGTCTATCCCAGTGTCAACCAGTCTTTCCTGGCAGTCAACTGGATCTGTGTAAGAAACAGGAAAAGAGAATAGGAGTAACTACATCGCAATATCAAAACAAAAAGAAGGCGCTTGCGAATAAATTATAGATGCAAAAAAGCTGTTTGTAAAACAGCTGTGGATAAACAGAAAAAGTCAAGTTGAAAAAACCGACCTGTTACGCTGCCAAACACTACACACAATTTACCAACTACACACTCCGTGTCAACAACTCAGTCTACGGCAACAAATTTATTAACTGCACAGACAATACCAAAAAATTTACCAACCTCACAACAGTTAATACCAAAAAAATTATTAACCCTGCAGTCAATCGCAACAGTTGTCACAGGCAACCAGTCCAGTGATCAAGACAACATTTTTGGTAGTGAAACTGCCACCATTCATCAAAATCCCGATGTAGTGGCTGCTGTAGTACAGTTTGAGGAAGGTGCGAAATTACATAGCTTGTCAACCTGTAAAACTTGTCTTGAAACTCGACCAGTATTTTATGCAACACTCCAATAAGACCTACTGCAAAAAATGAAACAAAACCAATTACTGTTAAGCCATGGAAAATGTTCAGCGATGGAAGGTGTGATAGCAGGAATACTGTCAGCTGATGATGATGACTTGGGTCCATTACACGATAACATCCGTCATAATAATATGCATTTTTCACCAGTACCACCATATCTCCAAAATTTGACCATACTAGAAGTAGCATAAATTCGTCGTATCACTGTCATTAATTAATATACACCTCCTGCGGTATGGCATGCTTGCATTAAATTCATTGGTCATTGCACCAGTTTTCCTCAAAGAATGCAAATTGCTAAAGAATTGTCATCGTTACCATCGGATGTTGGAATAGTGGTTATTAAAAAGAAAGGAAGTCAGAATTCAGTTGAACAGTATACCGTGCAAAGGGTTAAAGTTGAAAATGCATTACGAGAGCTGTGTTTTGGATACCCAGAAGGGTGTTGAATGTCAAGATACTAAAAAGAAACAGCAATGGCTCTGATCACATTAACAAACCTCTGAAAGGACGCTACTTCCAATTCCTGCCGAATGAATACTATAAGGATGTCTCAATAAAATATGACCGCATTCAAAATTTACCAGAGATGCGTTCTGAATTGCCTGATTTGCCAGTTGTGGAATTGCCAAATATCATACCAGAAAGAGATAAGGGTCCTGCAGAAAATCAATTTCAACAAAACTTGCATGAAGATGATGACAGTATAACCTGTTCTGGTTTAGTTTGCCCCGTTGAACCTAAAGATGCTGACAAGGAGTTACGAACACTACTCGAAAAGCTCTTGGGTTCTGAAGAGGGTTAATCAAGCTCTTCAACATGGCACTGTTGCAAATGCAAATTTGGCAGATACAAGAGAACAGCCTATTCTGGAATTAGTCCAGTCGTTAAGTGTTTTGACCTGGAAAAAAATGATATAGAGCTGAAACTTGGCACACTTACTTCATTTTATATGTAGATAACCAGAAAAAGAAGCCCCATTGATAGCATTTGTAGAAAATGAGATATGCGCCATTTTTAATAAAGGCGAACTTCCTAATTTTTCAGAAAACGAAAGCTGTTAAATTCGAAAACTAATTAAACTATTGAAAAGAACTTTCGATTTGGAACAAAAAATACTATTAAACCAACTTACAAAAATCATTAATTGTGGGGGGGGGGGGGGGTTGGTAATTCAAGTCATGGGTAGATTGTTAACATGTAACGACCTTATTGTTGAAGAAGCTGTTTACCACCAAAGCTGTATGAACAGATTCAGGCTTGAAAAGATAAACCCTGGGAAGAAAGGCAGACCTGTAATACACCAATGATGGAGGCGTATGGGAGAGTTTGTGATTGGCTTGAAAATGAGACAGACTGTGACCTTTATACTCTAAAGGAGCTCCATGAGAAAATGTGTAGTCTTAGCGATGGTGGTGATGTGTACACCATAAAGACTCTTAAGAACAAATTGCAGGAGACGTACAAAGATCATATTTACTTTTCGCAACTACCGGGACGAGAGAATGTAATTTGCTTCCGAAATATGTCGGATAGAATCATATACGAAATGAAGAAGTCCCAGCAAACAAAGAAAGATATTATCTTAGCAGCTGCAAAGATTCTCAATGCGGATATACAGGCACTTGAGAAGAACATAGATTATTATCCAAGTGTAGATGATATTAAGAATAATAACTGCCTACAATGGATTCCACAGAGTTTGCAGACATTTCTTGATACTTTAATTTCGTCAACCCTGAAAAAGAAAACATTGGGACAATGCATAACCCAAGCAGCACGACCAAGGTCATTGATATGTCCATTAATGTTTGGGCTTGGAGAAGACCTTTGGATCGAAATGGTTGATCAACCATCTTTCAAGGCTCGGATTATGTGTCTCCCACGACGAGGCCCATAGGTTTGAGATATCTTCAATTGAATCCACCGAAGGAGCAACTGATGATAACAAACCAGAATTCATACAGTGGGTAGCAGATAATGTAGACCACAACCTTGTCACCTTAACTGGAAAGGGTACATTTCACGGCATGGGAGTTATATCCATTGCACAACCAGCAGTGAAGCAACAACACAATCATCGAGTGCCTCGTTTGAAGAAACGAAAGAAAATATCTGAAATGACCAATAGAAAAGGTATCGAGCTTCACCATTTCCTTGTTTCATCAAACAAGGGTTTATCAAAATTAGTTTTAAAATCCATTCGCGAACTAAACACCAATCCTACATTTTCGAACGAAGTAAACTATAATATTCTCTGGCATGCTTCATGGTTTTCAAGTTCTTTAGAAAACCCAAGGCCTAATTGGAATGGGTTCATGCAATGTGCGACAAACTGTACTCCACCTGAAGAAAATTCAACAGTGACTTTCCTTCCAACCATTGACTTGAATCCTTCTGATGAATCGTGTATCTATTCCACTCTACTGTTTATTATCAATCAAACCAAATCACTGAAGATCATGGTACCATGTGTCACCTTCGACCAACCGCTTTGATTAAATGCAACAGGAATAATCGAAGATGCAAACCTTCAGATAGTATGTCGTCTAGGCGGATTCCACACCTTAATGAGTTTCCTTGGTAGTCTTGGGAATGTAATGAAAGGATCTGGTCTGGAAGAATTGTTTTCGCAGGTGTATGCAGAACACACTGTGGTCCACATGATTTCTGGAAAAGCAATTTCAAGAGCATTGCGTGCACATTTTCTTGCTGAGTCTGCATTGGTGACAATACTTACGGAAGAGATTGTTGGTTGCAACGATGACTTCTCTATGAACTTCAAAGATAGAAAAGAAATTGAAGAGAAGTTGAATTCTGATGAAGTTGCAACTTTTCGTAAAGAGTTTGATGAAAAAACCAATACTCTCTCCTCGAAGTCTCGAACCGCAAAATTGTGGATATCATACTTAAAATACATTGCAACAATCAAGAAGTATATCATTGCAGAAAGGACGTCTAACTGGCCACTTCATCTCGAAGCTACCAAGGAAATGTTAAACTTGTTTGCAGCCACGGGACATATAAATTATGCCAAGAGTGCACGACTGTACCTTCAACAAATGGTTGCCCTCCAGCGAAAAAATCCTTGGCTCCATCAGAAATTTCAACAAGGTTCACATGCTGTTCGAAGATCCAAACGTTACTGGGCAGGTTTATTGTCTGACCTTGTGATCGAACAGACTCTCATGAGATGCCCCAATATTGATGTTGTTGGTTTTAACAAAGTATCTTTTACCCAAGAAAGTTTTCTGAATAACGAAGATAACAAAACACGTTTCATCAGGAAAATTTCAGAAAGACGGGCAAACAGTGAAGATTTGTGAAGGTGATGCTGATACAACAATCGTCGCAACAGCACTAAAAGAAGCCGAAACAAACAACCAAAAAGCCGTTGTAACAGTTGCCGATGATACCGATGTCGCAATGATGCTTCTATACCATTGGCAAGAACATCGTGGAGATGTTTACTTCTTTCAAGAGAGGTTGGATAAAGCCTGGAACATGAAAGTTGTCTGTCAGAAATGGAACCCTATCCGACAGCATATTCTTTTTGTATATTCGTTTTCCGGCTGTGATACAACATGGGCACCTTTTGGAAAGGGAAAAAATAACTTGCTGTCATTGGTCACAAAGAACAAAACATTGCAGATTGTCTCAGACACAATGGGTGATGTTTGGGCAGACAACAGAGATGTCGAAGAAGCTGCCATCAAAGCGTTTCAAATCATTTATGGTGGTAACGACTTGACTGATTTATGCAAACTTAGGTGAGTTTCTTACATATAATATAACATTTATTCACAATACAAAAAGGTTCTCTTCATTTAGTATAATCTCAAAGTGCATGAAAATAGGGTGTTGATCAGAGAAGACTTTGGATACAGACATTACCACCAATACTTCCTTATCATTTTGCAGATACCCGAAATATCTCGATATGTGTTGGAAAGGAAAAATTGATCCTGAAAAGACGCCACCTACGGAAAGTGCTGCTATTCTACACGGTTTTCGAGTTCATCTACAGATAATGAATTGGAAGATATTAGAGGAAGAAGAGGTATAAATTCTTAACCACACAAGTGTCCAAGCAATGTCAGTTAAAGTAGCAATTTCTCAATTTTTATAACAATCTATTGTCTTATAGCTTAAGCAAATTGATCCAAGCAAATGGGGCTGGAAAATTGAAAATTCGCAAATGATGCCAATAAAGACAGATAAACAAGTCGCCCCTGATAGCCTCCTAAAAATCATTAAATGCAACTGCAAGGCTACTTCGAAGTCACCATGTTCAACAAATTTGTGTTCATGCAGAAAACATGGTCTGAGCTGTATGCAGTCTTGTGGAGAATGTCACGGTGAAACATGTGACAATAAAGAGGTCCGCTCTCCATAATTCTTCATTTTTAAAGGCAAATTTCTTATAATTAGTCAGTTCAGCAAAAAAGCCAGCCTTTGTCTTATTAATCACTTTTTTTAGGTATTCGATGGTGATAGTAACGTCGAAGATGATTTGGAAGATGAAGAAGAGAATAGAAACATTTTTGATATATTTGATGCATTTTGATTTTACATAATTTGTATACAAATATTTACTTTTTTAAGATGAAAACTATTAAAGAAAGTCCATGACTTTAAAAATAATGATTTTTGAGACTTGGGTTGATAATACTTTTTGTTCTAAATTGACTGGTTCTTGAATTGACCAATCGTTTTCTCGAAAATTTGGAAATCCACCATTTTAAAAAATGGCGCATATCTCATTTTCTACAAATGCTATCGATGGGGCTTTTTTTTCTGGTAATCTACATATTAAAAGCAGCTCTATATCATTTTTTTCCAGGTCAGTGTTTTTTTTTTACTTTAACGACTGGACTAAATACTGGACTGGAATAAAAACTCCTGGTTTTTTTACTATGGCATACCCAACTGTTTTTATTAATGGAAATTGTGACTTAACTGTTCCAAGGTTGAATAAAATTAACTTTGAAAAATACATCGAACATATATGCGCTGTTTCCGATGTTCTGCGATAAGTCGGGAACGAAGTGTCTTTTCGGATTCTGCACTACAATGTAACCCAACTTTTCGGGTTATGCGCATGCACATGAGAATAGTATAAATGCACGTGTTGTATCCTCAGCCAAGCCTCGGTCTTCGGTCGCGTGGACTCATGACAAGCATGACGCCATTTGTAAAAAACTGAACTTTGAGATTTCTCTTTTTTCAAATAGTGACATTTCTAAATTTAATGAAATTGGTGGTGGTGTGTATGGGAAGGTGTACAAGGGATTAATTGTAAACATGAAGCAAACTATAGCGATCAAGTGTGCGTCTTCTCATTACAGTTATAAGAATATCTTGGCAGAATGCAAAATTGGAATTTTAATGAATGGGCATGCCAACTACCCATACATTTTCGGATTGGTTAAGCCAAACATTTTGCTGGAATACATAAATGATCATTTTGGAACTTCATCACCAACATTAAGGGATTTTGTGGAAGCAAAAGCCTATGATAACGTAGCTCAATTGTTCACAATTTGTATCGATATTTGTAAGGCTATCCATGATCTCCACATGAAAGGCTTCCTGCACAATGACCTACACCCAAGGAATATTTTGATAAAGAACAAGTGCTTGGTGAAAATTATTGATTTTGGCAAATCAACTCTTCTTTCTAATCCAGTCCAATACAACATTGCACCAGATTCTGATAGAAATAAAAGGTATAACAGAATTAATTTATTCCTGGCTCACGAACTTCGCAACTGTCCAGGACCATATCAGACTTGCTATTCTGATGTATTTTCTGTTGGTTATAGCATTGACTTTGTCGCTCGAAATATCAAAAGTGAACAACTAACATTGGTTGCAACGCGGATGATGGTTGATGATCCCAAAAAGCGACCTTCATTGTATAAATGTATTGGTATGTTGGAGCAAACTTGTTATGTAAATTTTTTCAGAGTTTAAACAATGCTCATTTTTGTGTAATACATTTTTCGCATTTAAACGTAATTACGATTTTTACCTTAAAACAAAAACCCTCCATGCAGCTATACCTTTTTGTATTTTGTGAAATTTAAGCGTCGGCGCAGCTGTTTATATTTTAATGGTACATCTTGCTTGCTGCTTTAGGTGGAAAGAGCTACTCAGTTATGGGAGATATTAATGTTAATTATCTGAAGAGTGGTAATCATGACGATATAAAAGCTACGTTACAAGTCTTTGGTCTCAAACAGCTCATAAAAAGAGCTACTCGTATAGACCATCAGTCCGAGACACTAATTGACATAATAGCATCAAATAATCCATTATCTATTAGAGAATCGATAGTGATACCTACAGCATACAGTGATCATGATATGGTTGGCTGCACCCGAAAAATTAATCATATCAAATATAAACACAAAACGATAAAATGCAGGAATATGAGGAATTATGACCCTGAAAATCTCTACAGTGACTTAGAAGCATGTGACTGGAGTGAAGTTTATAATTCAACGAGCGCTAATGAAGCATGGAGGATCATGAAAAATTTTATGCGAACATCTGTTGATCCAATGATTCCAAATACCACCAAGAAAGTACAAGGGAAGTCAAGCCCTTGGTTAACTGACACCATCAAACGTAAAATGGACAAAAGAGATCAACTGTATCGGAAATCAAGGAAAAGTAGATCCAAGAATGATAAACGTGACCTTATTAAAATGCGTAACCATGTGAATAACGTTGTCAGGAAAGCTAAAGCTAACTACCATCATAACTTAATGAAAGAAAACGAAAATAATCCAGATAACTTCTCGTCTACAATAAAGAAATTATATCCTAGTAAAACAAAGAAACACATTTCTGCTTCCTTTAAAACTAAAAATGGCTCAACATCCGAACCTGAGCAAACCTCGAATGGTTGTAGTCAATTTTTCTCATCCATTATTAAGACGCTAAAATGTTTATCAATGCCGTTACGTAACTTTGCCTGGCGATGTCACTTTACAATTAAAAGTCGCACCACTAAATGTTTCAAGCTACAACTAGTATCCGTTGAGACTGTAATGAAAATTATGAAATCTTTAAAACGCCAAAAGGCATTGGTATCTACCAAATACCTAGTTTTATTTTAAAAGATTGTAGCAGAGTATTAGCAGCTCCATTAACGTACGTGATAAATTTGTCACTATCCAGTGGCCTGGTTCCATTAGATTGGAAAACTGCGAAAATTATACCTGTATACAAAAGTGGACCGAAAAGTAACTTCGACAACTATCGACCCATTTCTGTAATACCAGCGGCAGCAAAAATCATTGAGAAAATAGTTTGATTAATTATCTTGAAATGAACAACCTTCTTCATCGCAATCAATATGGTTTCAGAGCGAGAAGATCCACCAATCTGGCAACCATATCTTTCACTGATAGTATAAGACATCATGTAGACAGAGGAGAAATTGTCGGAGCGGTTTATATAGATTTAAGTAAAGCATTCGATACGTTAAGCCATAGCAAACTCTTGTCAAAGCTTACTGCTTATGGTATATGGGAAAATGATATTTTATGGTTCACTGACTACTTGTTTGGACGTGAACAGTTTGTTGTCTATAATGGTGTACTTTCGGGAAAGGAGTACCTCACTGTTGGTGTACCCCAGGGTACAATTTTAGGTCCACTGTTGTCTTGGTTGTATTTTAACGATCTTGCTGACAACTTGAACATTCTGAAATCATCAAATACGCCGATGATACTGTTTTGTTCTGTGGAGGAAAAACACTCGACGTTATTGAAACAGAACTTAATCATGACATGGATGAAATATCGAGATGGTGTTATGATAACGAACTCATCCTTAACATGAAAAAAGGGAAAACTGAGGCAATGCTGTTTGGTACACCTCAAAAACTGAAGAAACTAACGAAACCTTTATGCATCAAATACCGTAATCAAATTGTCAATACAGTTACTCATTATAAGTACCTTGGAACCGAATTGAATACGTCGCTCAACCTCAATGAAGATTTCAACTTTTCATACAAAAAAACGACATCTCGATTACGTCTGCTATTTAAAATTAGACCATTAGTCACAGTTAAAGCTGCAAAAGCAATTTACCAGACTATGATTGTACCTGTGATGACATACAGCAGAATGACTAACCTCAACTTGACGTGTACTCAACGAAAAAGGCTTCAGTCAATCGATGATCGTGCACGAAAAATTGTACCATCCGTGAACATTTGTTCGATCGAGAATACCATAAAAAAGAACTGTTGTCTTCTGGTACGAAAAAGTATAGACAGTATATTATGTGAGAACTTTAATGACTATTTTGTATTAATGAACCACTGTCATAGCACCAGAAATGCCAATTCGTTGCTACGGCTTCCTGCAATTCGCACGGAATATGGCCGTCGTGCATTTAAGTTTATGGCAAGTAAAATATATAACACCTTGCCAAGAGACATTTCAAACGATAGTAATATAACTAGTTTTAAAGAAAAATTATCTGGGCATTTTAAGTAATTTACTTTTTCCAAAGTTTTTTGCGACATGTTCTACTCACTGTTTAATCCATGGCTGTCTAGGCTTTCCTTTATTTTCAATGGCTCTTTTTGACTTTTAACATACATACACATATATTAATTTATTTTTTATTACAATTTGTACAGAATGTATTTTTATATGTTCTGAATAGGTCATCCTGTAAAAACATTATTTTAAATAAAAATAAATAAATAAAAAATAAATAAATAAAAGTACGCATTTTAGTGTATTAGTTCTGTACCTTGAAACAAAAATCCAGCCCTTGCAGTTATACCTTTTTGTATTTTGTGAAATTTAAAACGTTGGCGCAGCTGTTTATGTTTTAATGGTACATCTGTGTAGCTTGCCGCTTTAGGTGGAAGGAGCTACTCAGGGGAGCTGTACGCATTTTAGTGTATTAGTTCTGTACCTTGAAACGAAAACTCTGCCGTTGAAACTACGTATTTTTTTCAAATAGGCGTTGCACACAGATGTCAATTGTTGAAATTTTGTAGATAGTTGATTGTAGTGATGAATTTTATGTATATATATATATGATAAATAAGCACACCTGTAGCACAAAAAAAAAGATCTTTCAGTTTTTATTTCTTGTTAAAGTTACCCTCTGTAGTGCCCCCACTTTTTTCCTAATGCGAAACTTCAAAGTTGTGTTTGTCCAAGAACTGACGAATAACAGACGCAAAAAGGTTTCTTGCAATCTAGAAAAAAATAGATGCAGTAATCTGCATATCCGATAAAAAATATTTGGGTGACAACAATGAAAATTTTTAAAACAAAAAACGGGAAATTTTCTTTTACTGTCTTTCTGGAAAATTAACTAATGCGAAATCTACTTTCTGTCATGCGCGGAAATAAAAAAACAACAACATTACATCATTTTATGTTGTTCTTTGGACAACATGCGTCACTTCATGTTGTCCACTCGACAACACTTGACGTTGTCTACTCGACAACATATAGCATTTGACGTTGTCTATTCGACAACATATAGCACGTGACGTTGTCTACTCGACAACATATAGCACGTGACGTTCTCCGTCCGTTAATGTTGTAACTTCATGTTACAGGTTGTCTGAAGAAGACAAATCTCATATTATCCGTTCACAGATTTTGGACAACATGTTTTTTCCCGCAGTGGATGATGTACGGCAGCAAATGGAGAGCGACAATAAATTCAAACAGGAAATGATTTTACAAAATCTTCATATCGTCACGCAGTATTTTTATGCAAGGACTATAAATTACTTTGCCACATTCAGCAAGGAAGTATTTAAATATGATGACTATTGGATGCGATATGAATTTGCTAAAAGTCGAGGTGAGATACATGGACAAGCGATAATATCGTCATCTAAACATGCCCAAAAAGTAAAAACTATAATGGATGGCTTTTCTGATAATGTTGCAGACTCACAAGCATGCAAAACTGCAGCGCAGGACCTTTAAAGCTGGTTGCAAACAACAAACGAAGACAGTGATGACATTTTTCACCCATGTTCACTTCACTGCATCCTGCTGGTGGAAATGAAATTATAAATACTTCTGGAATTAGAGATTGGGTTCCTAACAAAGATCAATGGGCAAGACCGGAAGGGACTCAAGCTCCTCCATAACATAACCCATTGGCACAAGAACTTTCAAATGTTGTTAGTCATAAGGGTGGTATAAAGGAGCAACATACCCATCTTGTGAACAGAATTGGCCTCCATAATTGTAATTCCAATTGCTTGCATTATCGCCGTAAGAATAAAAAAGATACTGCTCCACAGAAGTACTGTCGCTTTCATTTTGGCGATCTTAATCCACAAACCAAAAAAACAAGTGGTAAAGTGATTCATCCTTTTAATGCTGTCATAACAGAAGGGGAACATCCTAGATATGAGGGACCACGCGATCATTCTGGCTTGACGATGCATGTAAAAACACGCCTACTTAGTTGGCTAGCAAATTGTGACAGTCAACCCATTATCGATCAGGACCTTCTCGCTCTACAAAAATACATTGCAAGTTATGCTTGCAAAGAGCCTGCTTCAACCGAAGATTTGGTACATGTTTATCGGCATCTCATTGAAAACACTGCTGACGAAAGCACTGTTAGAAATTTGGCTCAACGACTGCTTCAAAAATTGCTGGTCTAGTAGACGTACCAGGTGCTGCGGCAGATTTCATTAATAGTGGTGGCCGTTTGACTAGATGTACCAGGAATTTTCGATACATTGGTATCAGTGGCTTCCGAGCCTTGGATACGTCTGGTGAAGATGGAACCGTTACAAAGAGTAGCACATTGGATAAATACTTGAGCGATAAGCGTAGAGAAATTGAGCCAGAAATATCATTATGGAACTGGAGCAAAAAATGTAATTGTACCTGCAAAGTAGATCATGTCCCAGTTCTTATATCAATATTACTACGGAAAAGTATATTCACTTGTTGAAAGAACTTGACGAGTTTTGTGATGATGGTATTGAAGATGCAGTTTGTTCTTCACCATCTGTAGATTGCACATGTATAATATGCTTATCTCATTCATAATGATAATTACAACCTAAATTCACCTATTTTGCAGACAATCACAATCTTGGACATTAAAAACCATTCAAATAACAAGGTGCATTAACATTACAGCATTATGCTGATTATTAATGGTGTTGTTGTAGGTGGAGGTGGAGGGTCATAACACAGCTTAACAAAGGTATATAATAGCTACATTAACCATGGATACATTTGATATCCAGTTGGATATCTATTTCATCCGTACCCTACCAATCATCATACCACAATTACCATACCCTTTTGACTTATCACACTCAACATATCGTCTGTACCCTACCGATCATCATACCACAATTACCATATTGTTTTGACTTGTCGCAATCAACATATGGAGTGTGCAACCTGAACAAGAGGTGCATTAACATTACAGCATTGTGATGATTATTAATGGTGTTGTTGTAGGTGGAGGGTCATAACACAGCCTAATAAAGGTATGTGATTGTTACATTAACCATGGATACATTTGATATCCAGTTGCATATCTATTTCATTCGTACCCCATCGATTAGCAAACCGCAATTACCATACCGTTTTGACTTATCGCACTCAACATATCGTCTGTACCCTACCGATCATCATACCACAATTACCATATTGTTTTGACTTATCGCAATCAACATATGGAGTGTGCTACCTGAACAAGAGGTGCATTAACATTACAGCATTGTGCTGATTATTAATGGTGTTGTTGTAGATGGAGGTGGAGGTGGAGGGTCATAACACAGCCTAATAAAGGTATGTGATTGTTAAATTAACCATGGATATATTTGATATCCAGGTGCAATCTATTTCATTCGCACCCCATCGATTATCAAACCGCAATACCATACCGTTTTGACTTATCGCAATCAACATATGGAGTGTGCGAAGGAGGAGGCGCATGACCAAATGAAACCTGAACAAGGCGTTTTGGCCAAATGCAACCTGAACAAGGAGGACATGCAACTTGAACAAGGTGCATTAACATTACAGCATTGTGCTGATTATTAATGGTGTTGTAGGCCAATTGCAACCTGAACAAGGTGCATTAAAATTGCGGCATTGTGCTGATTATTAATGGCGTTGTAAGCCAATTGCAACCTGAACAAGGTGCACATGCGAAACTTGATCTCAAGTTATTTTTTAGCCATTATCCAAGTCTGAAGTTTCTTAATTGTTGCTTAATTTTATTCAAATAATTTTTGTAAATATATATGTAAACAAGGGAAAAAGAAAAGAAGTCATATTTTTGGTAAAAGAGAAATTTCTTGAAAATAAACTGAAGTGTACAACAAAGAAGTTCTGTATTTTTATTTTCTTCTTTTGTTTGAAAAGCATGTCTCTTTCTATTTTGGCAAAAAAAAAATAATTCTTGCTTGCGCTCATATTCGTACAGAACTAAAATTGCTTAAAGAATTTTCAAATCCAATTCAGTTGCTTATAAAAAAAATTGTGTATTAACACACAGGTGATTGTAACATATACCATGGATACATTTGATATCCAGTTGCAATCTATTTAATCCGCACCCTACCGATCATCATACAACAATTACCATACCGTTTCGATTTACCGCAATAAACATTTCGTATGTACTCTACCGATCATCATACAACAATTACCATACCGTTTCGACTTATCGCAATCAACATATGGAGTGTGCAACCTGAACAAGGTGCATTAACATTACAGCATTATGCTGATATCTAACATCCAAGCCAAATGCAACCTGAACAAGGTGCATTAAGATTACAGCATTGTGCTGATTATTAATGGCGTTGTAGGCCAATTGCAACCTGAACAAGGTGCATTAACATTACAGCATTGTGCTGATTATTAATGGCGTTGTAGGCCAATTGCAACCTGAACAAGGTGCATTAACATTACAGCTTTGTGCTGATTATTAATGGCGTTGTAGGCCAAATACAACCTGAACAAGGTGCACATGCAACCTGAACAAGGTGCATTACAGCATTGAGCTGATTGTACATTTTTTTTTATAAGCAACTTAGGATTTTGGTCAGATCTCGAATTATTTTTTAGCCAATATCTAGGTCTGAAGTTTCTTAATGGTGGCTTAATATTATTCAACTATTTTTTGTAAATATATCTAAACAGGGGGAAAGAGAAGAAGTCGAAGAGAAGAAGTCATATTTTTAATAAAAAAGAAATTTCTTGAAAATAAAGTGAAGTGTGCAAAAAAGAACTAAAATTGCTTAAAAAAAATTCCAATCCAGTTCAATTGCTTATAAACGAGTTGCTTATATAAAAAAAATGTGTATTAACATACAGATTCGAATTCAAAACCTGGACAAGGTGCATTACCATTACAGCATTATGCTGATTATTAACATACCGGACCAAATGCAACCTAAACAAGGTGCTTTAACATTACAGCATTATGGTTTTTACAGTTAAAAAAATTTTGACATTCAGTTGCATCTATATTCCATCCGTACCCAACCATTACAACTTATTACAATCAACCTACCAGCCATCACACCTCAATTACTGTAAGTTATGCAACAGCAAGTAAACGATTACATCACAAAAATGTGGTAACTCTTTTTTTACTCAAAATGTTAATTACAACATAAATTTGTTCTTTATTTTAGGTATGACATGCTTAGTCCCATTGGCTACCTTCTCGTGGTGCAGGTTGTCAAGAAGAGCTTGTAGACAAATTTTTACTTGGGATATTAAAATTTAATAAATACATGTTGTTTTGAAGTAGAGTAGAAATGTGTCTACACGCTCTTCAACCAACAGCCAGGGCAAAAAAACTCTCTTTGCATGAAAGTTTGGAAACATTCTTTTTTCTTTCAGTGCTTTTAACTCCCATTAAAAGGTGTTATATTAGAAATTTACCTGGTCGCTTAATATTAGTTTTAAATTTCTATTTAGTGAAATAGTAATAATTATGGAAGAAATTGTTAATGTAAGTATTTTCATAGTTATTTCTGTCCTATGTTTCTGTATTATATCTTTACAGCAATGGCTAATTTTTTTGCCACATAAAGGCGGTCTTACATAGACTAGCTGTTGCTATTTGGTTGGTCTCCTGACTGCCATAGATTGTATTCATTTATATGAACTTATTGTCATCTCATTATACGTAATAGATAAAAATTGTAATTGAAACAGCAAATAAATACTACCAATACTATTGTAAGCGGCTAAATGAGATAATATAATACTTAGTAAGATTAGCATATACAAGAATTAGCATATGAAATTAGAGTATTAAATTAATTTAAGAGGAATCTTTATGTAGGAGTTGCAACAGAGGAGAAAGTGAAGAGATTAGAGGAGAAGGTGAGAGTAAGTTATACACTAGAAATAATAGCTTTAAAGTGTAGAGAATGTGGTAAAGCAGTAACAATAACTTAGTGAATAATTGGAAAAGTCTATCAACTTGCATGTTTTTGGAAGTTTTAGAATGTAGGATTTCCACAAGTGTATGTTTTAGGAATTATCAACTGAAAAGAAGAATCTTTCGTGGGACGCCTTCCGGGACTTTTGTTCCGCAAATAAATCTTTGGGAGCTTTTATAAGCTCCCATAATTATAAGTCCTTGAAGGCGTCAGGTGGGTTACGTACCTTCACCGAAGAAGACGATGAGAGGGAGCAGATAAAGCAGAAGAGGAGGAGCTGGAGTAGTGGGAGAAGGGTGGGGAAGCATTTTTTAAAAAAATATTCCTAAAACTTGCTGTTCTTAATTCAATCCTCTTAACCCATCCCCAAACTTTTCTATCATTTAAATATATAATCCCTGTGAAGCATGACGTAAGTTTTTCCTCAGTCATTCATACAAATCATTATCCTCAGCATGGTTCACATCTGTCAAATTTTGCAAATGTTCAAATATTATTACTGTGCTAATGACCAATATTTTTGAAAAGCTTAGTTAACTAGAGTCAAATGTAAACTTCTGAGTATATGTAATTAAAACATTACATAATTATGCCCTGTTCGTCTAATAATAATCATACCAGTAGCATGTACTTCTTGGAATCAACACACTCAAGGTGGGAGCAAGTTTCAGTAACTAAAATAAAAAACATGGCTCTGGTTTTCTGTTATGGATTTTTTGATTATTTGGTCTTTGCTGTTAATCTTCCAAATTCTTAATAAGTACTAATAGCTAGAGCTTCTAATGTAGTAGTAGTAGTAGTCGTAATGTCCCTATTGTTACCTAAAACGAGCCCTATTAATACCTAAAATGAGCCCTATTGTAACAAATGAGCCCTATTGCTACCTCGCGCCCTATTGCTACGCAACATTAGGGCATTTTGAGCCCTATTGCTACGCAACATTAGGGCTTTGCAAGCCCTATTGCTGCAAATGGTACCCTAATGTTATGTTATGTGACTTATCGAGGCAATTGCCTCTCCAAATGTTAGTAAACATGGCGCGCTTTTTACGTTTGGTTCTTGTTTGTGTTGTCTGATCAATTTCAACATTTTTTTGGATATATTCTCCATGATAGAAGTATGAAAGTGTTTTTGTTATCTATATATAAACAGTTGTGTATACAGATTCGGCTAAATATGCTTATTTTTTGTTGTTACCTAACTATAGTTAAGTTTGGCTAGGCTAGCTATAGCTACCTGAACCTAACTAGCTCGTATGGGTAAACAGTGACATACAACTTTGAAGTTTGTATTGAGTTGTAGCTATAGTTTTATGTTTTATGTCACTACTGAATGAGACAGCTACTTATCATCAGAAAGGTACAAGCTCTTTGATGGACATAGATTTTCTTATGCTAGCTAGCTATACCAGTACGGCACACTAAATCGAAGGATTGTACTTTGATTGAGTGTTTGTCTTTAACCAAATAACCCACAGTACGTCGATTGAAGATTTATTTTTAATTAGATGGTTTTTATTGATTTCTATGTGTCTATGTCCCCTGAAGACTTCTTAATCTTTTGCAGAATGTATATTTTTACTTCTCATGAAAATTCAATAATTTTTTTTTTTCTTTTTTTTTGTCAGCAATATAAAAAATGCCAAAACAAACAAAAAAATCCCTTACTTAGAGTCACAATTACCCAGTGACCTTAAAAAAGTGTCAACAGTATATACCTATTTTGCAGATTTTCAAATGTTAGCATCAATCTCATGCGCTGATTGATCTTGTCCTTCAATTGACGTACTGACTACCGCATGGTGTTCGCGCAACGAATTTTGAAAACCAATCGTCAAAATTACGAAAATATTTATTAAAAGGTCTTATTGTTAAAGGTATGGTGTCATATGTACTTAGATTTGTACTGTGGCATAACTTTATCATATAATTTTATACGTTTTTATTATAATATTTATTTTGTTTTTTCATTAATTATACATTTCACTGTATACTGTAGGGTTAAGTATGGTATCAAAGACATATATAATAGATGTGGTCAGTTCAGAAGAATTAAAACATATCTTCTATGAATATGCATATTGTTCTTTTATTTTCATCCATGTTTTATAACTACTACCATATTTCAGGAATTTTGCCAAAGGCATGCAAACTTTAAAAAAGGTGGAAAAGCAAGAAGTGCGTACTTTAGTGTTTCTTCTTTCAACTCTTAAGATTTATACATATTTTGTCTTATCTGAACTTTTCATATCCAGGAGACATGGATGATACATCTTTGATTCAGTTAATACCTGAAGTGCATACCACCTTTATAATTGATGAGGTTTTCAACAGGTTTTCAAAACTCACGAAGGTAAAACAATTCTAAAAGTTGTTCCTTCTTTTCTTTATATTTTCAAATATATACACACGTTGTAAGTTTACTAATATTCTTGGTGTCACTTACTCGCCTCATCTTACTATTTATTATGAACCTATAGAGAATAGGAGTAACTACATCGAAATGCAGATAAAACTAGTCTTGTAAGACGGAGAGTTTAATGAAAAAAAAGGAGGTTTCTCTCCAAAGAATAAGAAGCCGCTGGAGAACTTCTGCATTCTCCCCTTTACAGGGATAATCGGAAAGCTAATGGATTTCGACTGTGCTGAAACAAACACCTATGAATGTGGAAACATGAGGATTGGTGAAATTCACTCATGCTTGGGATCTGGTGCGGGCCCTTGAGTAAGCATCCCCTGCCTCCTGCAAGACACCAGCCACATTCATTGACACTTTTAAGTGATTTTTTTTAGATTTTGAAACATTTAAGTCATATGAAGAATTTAGAGCGGAACTAGGGAAGTATAAGTATGAACATCGTTCAAAGTTTTCCATCACAAGATGCTCCAGAGGTTTCACAGAAAAAGGTAATTCATTTTGTAAATATTTATCAGTTAGCTAAAGTTCAAAAAGCTTACTTTTCTTTTTTGTTACAATAATTCTTCTTAATTTAGAAATATTATTGCGACTCACTTGCTGGAGGAATTGCTGAAGCGGTATGGAAGCAGATAGCCGATATCGCATTCACTTCAGAAAGCACCTTATCTGTTAACATTTCTCCTGTCCATCAACATAAAAACTCTATTGATTGTGGAGTTTTTGCCGTAGCTTTTCTTGACGATGCATTGTTTGGCGTTACTCCTGTAGGTCAACAATTCGACATTGCAAAAATGAGAAAACATCTTCTTTCATGCTTAGTTGAAGAAAAGTTTTCGCCGTTTCCTCGCACAGAAAAAAGGTGCAAGACCAACAGAGCGTTGGTCAGTTTCCAGGATGTTTTTTGTGTTTGTCGTCGACCATTTTTCACTAGAGACGCCGAAGCTGACAGCAAGATGTTCATGGCTGTTTGCAGTAAATGCGAGGAATGGTATCACAGAAAGTGTGTCCATTCCTTTAAAAGTATTTAAAAACGATGACGAGGCTGTTTAATGGAAGTGTGGAAAGTGTTAATGTTCATTCAAAACAGTGTATTTCTCTTTCTTATGATTATGATTTTACTAACCGTTTTTTGCGAAGCGAAATTGTGGAGCACGTTTGCTACACGCGAGGTATACCAAGAGAATTATCGAGATTCTCAAAATTTCGATAGAAAAAAAATCATATAAAATCAGCGTAAGGAAATATGACTGATATTTTTTCACAAAAGAGTAGGTTATTTTTTTCTTTACTAGAACAAATAAGTTTGGACCGAGCAGCTGTAATAAAAGTCAGCTAAAAATGCCAATAAGTTGGCTTTGTACCCACCTACCCCCGTCTTTCGTCCCCCCTCCCGATTTTCCGTTTGCCGGAAGCGAAAACCTGGTGAGTAAAATCGAGGAATCAGAAAACGGCGATCGGCTAATCTGAAGCATATTTTACAGACTCAAACCAAATACATCTTTAAGTAATTAAAAACACATATATCTGATTAATTTTTGTGTAGTTATGTTGGTCTCATTACGTATGATTGTATTTGCCTACAAAATGATTGTAATAAGTTTTTTTTCTTGATTTTTTTATATAGTTTACACCAAGTCCTGATAATAATGAAGCTGTAAGTGCTTAAGTCTTCCCGCTTTTTTGTTGCTATGCTTTTCGAAACAGTTGTGCAACATTTATTGTGTTGTGCAACATTATGTTTCCAACAAATCCGCAACAGTTGCACAACAGTTACACAACAGCCGCGACTTATTGGAAACCACGCTTTAAAATTTGTTACTGTGCTTTTTCTGGAGATTTGAATTGGATTGGAAAACTCCTGTGTAAGCCACCCTTTTCTAAAGAAAGATTGAAGTAATTTGTACAATTATAACGCGCGGAGCTGTATTTTATTTTATTGTTTCTAAGAAGATGTAAGAATACAACATTATCAATTTTAATTGGTTTTATCCAAATCAAGGTAAGGCTTAATCACACAAAAGGTAGCTAGCTTAGCTAGCGCTAGCTCTGTTTTGTATAAAAGAATTGAAAGTAATTTGTAGAAACATATGGAGAAGCTGCATTACTACCTGACTGATAGCCAGATATAGGAAAACCTGTAGACAAAACAAATAGCTCAGAGGTGTTTTAGAGTGAGCCGACCAACCGTTTTTCATCACAATTTTTTATTTATTAAGTAACCTGTTACACAACAGTAATTAAAAAAATATCCACTTTTGCTATTAAACCAACAGCAATGTAATTGTCAATATGAATTTATTGTTCAAACGCCCTCCCTGAGAACAAGGTTTAAAACGACATTAAAACTGTCATTTAAACAGAACTCCAAGGATGCCCAAGCCGCACACGTCTTCTAAAAGGCGTGGGCATCTTCGAAACTACTTGTAATTTTAGAACGAGGGTGCTGATAAGCCGCATACGCCGTAAAAAGTGCGGGTGTTTTTAGGCAAGTTTGGCGTTTTGAAAAAAATTCAAGTATATATATATTCGCCCGAAAAAACCCGCATAGACCATAAAATAAACTTACTATGTGGTAGCAAAGTTCTTAAAAGAACTGTTTTTGATGGTTTTTGATAAAATTTACTTGATAAATAACTTATATATAAACTTTATTAACTCCTTTCTCTTAAAGCGCCTTTTTCAAACTATCGTCCGCAAGGTATGTTACAAGGAATTGAATTTTGGGAATGCTCCAGGCAAGTTCGGGAAAGTGCGGGCGGTTTCGGAGGACAACCGCTAATGTAATTCGAAAAGTTGCCCGAACTCGCCCTTATATATGTGGGCGTTTGCGGCTTATTGACACCCTCTTATTTTAGAATATTCTCAGGAATAATAGACCAAGAGAAATTACATTACAGTTTCTTGTCCACCGCCTACGTGTGCTTGAGAACAACCCACATAAAAAAGTTCATTATTTTTAAAATTATTTGTGTAAAAATTACCATTTTATTTACGATAAACCATTTGTCAGTCATTTTATTCATCCAACAAAGAATCCTATCCAAGGTGCTATTCTATAGTGATGAATTTAATAATAGACATGATTCAGCATAGTTTTTAAAAGGGTCTGATTGCAAAATGTATTTGTGTACTCAGCTTCTAAAACACAGACAAGAGACATTATAATTTCCTCTCGGTGATTACATTAATGTTGGTTGAAAAAAACCCCGAATGATGAGAAGCATGTGTTTTTGAGTGTCTAGGACAATAAACTTATTTAATTTCCCTTGGCCTTGCATCAATCAAATCCTGAAAAAATAAACACTTTTAAAATGATTTTGTCAGATTTGGAAACTGTTGGTATGGTTGGAACTTTGCATATAAAATTAGTAAAGTTGCCAAATTGTTTAGTTTTTTCTTTTATACTTTACCGAATTTGCCTTAATTATTTATGAGATGAAAAACAGCGCTTTCAATTCCATTGATTTGGCCATCCCTTAAAGGCACCGGAAACTTCACTATATGAAAATGTTTTCTTTTTCTTTTAGATTGTGTACAATGGGAGTGAGTGATGTAATCTTCCTATGCGTGTGGTGAAAAGAAAGCGAAACCGTTATTGTTTTTTCTGCCCAAAATTGAAGCTATTTAATGAATCTTGGTAAAGTTCAAAAACTGTTTTGATTTGTTTGTTATTGTTTTAATTGTTTCCCGTGAGTTTTCGAAATTCGTTCCAGCAGATTCTGTGGCTTCTAGTGCCGGTATTTTTACGTGAAAAAATACTGTTTTGTTGTAAGGTCATCTACGAAATCGTTAACGTTAGGACCAACTTCTGCGGGTTGTACAACTCGATGTATTACATATCTTTCGGAATACTGCTAAAAGTGTAATTTTGTATTGCGCTCTTTACTTTTATCATTCTGTGGGAAAAGGTGGTACAAAATTTTAACACGCGTTATTCGTTTTTGTTAGTTACGCGTAATCTAATTTTCTCGCACATTTTGAAAAGAAATATCCCACACACTACATCAAATACTCGCGCAGTCTATTCGCAAAAAAAAACTGTTTTTGCGCAACGAATACACCTTTCCCGAGACTTATTCCTTTGATGTGCCGCAACTTTTTATGTTGAGTTTTATGAAAAACGGACAACAGATTTGAATTCCTTGTCAAAAATGTGATAAGCAAAGAAAATTGCGAAACAATGCAGCAAGTAAACAACCTGCTATTCTAATTTAAAGATTTGCGGCATGTCCAACCTCTTTTTGAAAACGAGGCGGGACATGGTAACTTGAGCATTAAGAAGACTTTAACTGTGATATATATCTCCTCAACATAGCACTTCTGGTTGGCGTACCAAGTTAAACTTTTACACATAAACTAAACAAACTATACTGAATTCAAATATTGTATTCATATTTTACGAGTTTACAAAAAGTATGACTCATGGTCTCGGGAAAGGTGTATTGTCCTGCAGAGCGTTCATTTCCCTACCTCGTCCCCAGGGTTCTTCTACGCTATGATATTCAATTTTGATGTATTTCGGAAGATGTTAGCGCCAAAGAAACAAGAAGCGCTAGGGACAAAGTATTGGATAGTTTAATTTTGCTTGCAACTTGCGAAATGCTTCGCAACCTTTTTTTTAATTTTTATATATTGTTTTTTTATTTACATCTTCCATACTTTTTTTAAAAAAAGAAGATAAAATGATGATTTAATTTAAGTTTCATCTATCCTCTATCTCCCGTCCTTCGAACTTGTCCTCAAAAATCATTGATGGAGGGTGACCTCCGAGATGAAGTGTATTTGAAAAAAATATGATGGTTCTGAGTCGCGCTACATCTAGCCACTGCCATACGTAATCTTTAAGTTGTAGGGGGAGAGTTTCTATTAAGGTGACGGCCCCTGCCTTGCCGTTCCCTTGCCTACCCTTCCCATGCTGTTTCTGGTGCCTGCCTACTATGCCTTGCCTGTGCCGCCGATGCCTTGCCCACCCCTCTTCGCAACACTTTCTATATTGATATCTTTTGTTTTAAGCTGGAAATATATTTCATTTCATTTCATTTCACTATTACAAAATGAGCCGTTTCTAACGACGCGCGGCACAACACTGGTCATGATAAAAATGCATAGAAGAAATCGTGTAGCAAAGCTGCAGGAATTGACAAAAGGCAAATATCAGACAAATTCCCAACTCAGCCTGGTCTGCACATCGCAACCAATATAGAAAGTGTTGCGGAGAGGTTGCCAAGGCAAAGGCATTAAACACGGCAAGGAAAGGGCACGGCAAAGGCAGGTAAGGAAACAGGAAGGGAAATCAGTAAGGCAGGGGTAGGCATGGGAGGCAAGAAATTCTATCAAATCAAAAATTAAACTATGAGCTTACAAGAAATCAATAAATCCGTCCAAATAAACTTCGGCCTATAATAATACCATAATTGATAATACCAAGAATGCAGAAACCAACAAAACAGAAAAGATTTCAATGTAGAACATACCTTTGCTCTGCACCATCCCATTGTTTTGGCATACAAGGAAATGGTAGCTCAAGGTAGCAAAACCTTCAGTGTGTAATCTCTCAAAAGATAATTTGACTAAAAAGCCCTGTACTCTGTGTCAGTAGGTAAAAGCAACAACGATACGATTTGCAGCTGTCGACTTTTCTTTTTCCAACGTTTAACAAAAGTTATTGGTTTTGGCGGACGGTGTCAATGAATGTGGCTGGTGTCTTGCAGGAGGCAGGGGATGCTCACTCAAGGGTCCGCACCAGATCCCAAGCATGAGTGAATTTCACCAATCCTCATGTTTCCACATTCATAGGTGTTTGTTTCAGTACAGTCGAAATCCATTAGCTTTCCGATTATCCCTGTAAAGGAGAGAATGCAGAAGTTCTCCAGCAGCTTCTTATTCTTTGGAGAGAAACCTCCTTTTTTTTCATTAAACTTTCCGTCTTAAAAGACTAGTTTTATCTGCATTTCGATGTAGTTACTCCTATTCTCTTTTCCTGTTTCTTACACAGATCCAGTTGACTGCCAGGAAAGACTGGTTGACACTGGGAAAGACTAGTGACTGTGGGAAAGACCATAGATCGTGAAGGCTTTTAGGTTTTGGTGACTGAAGAGTGTGTGTTCTTCATTGGTTAGTATGGGTCTTCAGTTGCAATCTTGAGACGATTGATAACTCCGTCCAAAGAATGGAGTGTGGCGGATTTCGAAGCAGAAAAGGTGACTGGGTGGTAAAGTGAATTACTTGTTTAAGCTCGAGACGATATGTAATGGTTTTCTGGGTTCCTGACGCTGGGTTCATAGTCTACCTTTCTAAGGGGCGGTTTCTTGGTTAGCCCAAGCATTACGATACGATTTCTCCAGTGTCCATGTCTAAGGTCAGAAAGCTTTTCTGTTTCCAGGTTTGCTGCTTTTTACTCTTTGTCACAACCTCTCTAAGGGCTGGGTTCCAAGTGTACCTCTCTTAGCCCTGGGCTCTGTGTCAGTAGGTAAAAGCAACAACGATACGATTTGCAGCTGTGGACTTTTCTTTTTCCAAAGTTTAACAAAAGTTATTGGTTTTAGCGGACGGTGTCAATGAATGTGACTGGTGTCTTGCAGGAGGCAGGGGATGCTTACTCAAGGGCCCGCACCAGATCCCAAGCATGAGTGAATTTCACCAATCCTCATGTTTCCACATTCATAGGTGTTTGTTTCAGTACAGTCGAAATCCATTAGCTTTCCGGTTATCCCTGTAAAGGGGAGAATGCAGAAGTTCTCCAGTGGCTTCTTATTCTTTGGAGAGAAACCTCCTTTTTTTTCATTAAACTTTCCGTCTTAAAAGACTAGTTTTATCTGCATTTCGATGTAGTTACTCCTATTCTCTTTTCCTGTTTCTTACACAGATCCGGTTGACTGCCAGGAAAGACTGGTTGACACTGGGAAAGACTAGTGACTGTGGGAAAGACCACTGACGGTGGGAAAGACCATAGATCGTGAAGGCTTCTCGGTTTTGGTGACTGAAGAGTGTGTGTTCTTCATTGGTTAGGATGGGTCTTCAGTTGCAATCTCGAGACGATTGATAACTCCTTCCAAAGAATGGAGAGTGGCGGATTTCGAAGCAGAAAAGTTGACTGGGTGGTGAAGTGAATTACTTGTTTAAGCTCGAGACGATATGTAATGGTTTTCTGGGTTGCCGCCGCTGGGTTCCAAGTCTACCTTTCTAAGGGGCGGTTTCTTGGTTAGCCCAAGCATTACGATACGATTTCTCCAGTGTTCATGTCTAAGGTCAGAAAGCTTTTCTGTTTCCAGGTTTGCTGCTTTTTATTCTTTGTCACAACCTCTCTAAGGGCTGGGTTCCAAGTCTACCTCTCTTAGCCCTGGGCTCTGTGTCAGTAGGTAAAAGCAACAACGATACGATTTGCAGCTGTCCACTTTTCTTTTTCCAAAGTTTAACAAAAGTTAGTGGTTTTGGCGGACGGTGTCAATGAATGTGGCTGGTGTCTTGCAGGAGGCAGGGGATGCTTACTCAAGGGCCCGCACCAGATCCCAAGCATGAGTGAATTTCACCAATCCTCATGTTTCCACATTCATAGGTGTTTGTTTCAGTACAGTCGAAATCCATTAGCTTTCCGGTTATCCCTGTAAAGGGGAGAATGCAGAAGTTCTCCAGTGGCTTCTTATTCTTTGGAGAGAAACCTCCTTTTTTTTCATTAAACTTTCCGTCTTAAAAGACTAGTTTTATCTGCATTTCGATGTAGTTACTCCTATTCTCTTTTCCTGTTTCTTACACAGATCCGGTTGACTGCCAGGAAAGACTGGTTGACACTGGGAAAGACTAGTGACTGTGGGAAAGACCACTGACGGTGGGAAAGACCATAGATCGTGAAGGCTTCTCGGTTTTGGTGACTGAAGAGTGTGTGTTCTTCATTGGTTAGGATGGGTCTTCAGTTGCAATCTCGAGACGATTGATAACTCCTTCCAAAGAATGGAGAGTGGCGGATTTCGAAGCAGAAAAGTTGACTGGGTGGTGAAGTGAATTACTTGTTTAAGCTCGAGACGATATGTAATGGTTTTCTGGGTTGCCGCCGCTGGGTTCCAAGTCTACCTTTCTAAGGGGCGGTTTCTTGGTTAGCCCAAGCATTACGATACGATTTCTCCAGTGTTCATGTCTAAGGTCAGAAAGCTTTTCTGTTTCCAGGTTTGCTGCTTTTTATTCTTTGTCACAACCTCTCTAAGGGCTGGGTTCCAAGTCTACCTCTCTTAGCCCTGGGCTCTGTGTCAGTAGGTAAAAGCAACAACGATACGATTTGCAGCTGTCCACTTTTCTTTTTCCAAAGTTTAACAAAAGTTAGTGGTTTTGGCGGACGGTGTCAATGAATGTGGCTGGTGTCTTGCAGGAGGCAGGGGATGCTTACTCAAGGGCCCGCACCAGATCCCAAGCATGAGTGAATTTCACCAATCCTCATGTTTCCACATTCATAGGTGTTTGTTTCAGTACAGTCGAAATCCATTAGCTTTCCGGTTATCCCTGTAAAGGGGAGAATGCAGAAGTTCTCCAGTGGCTTCTTATTCTTTGGAGAGAAACCTCCTTTTTTTTCATTAAACTTTCCGTCTTAAAAGACTAGTTTTATCTGCATTTCGATGTAGTTACTCCTATTCTCTTTTCCTGTTTCTTACACAGATCCGGTTGACTGCCAGGAAAGACTGGTTGACACTGGGAAAGACTAGTGACTGTGGGAAAGACCACTGACGGTGGGAAAGACCATAGATCGTGAAGGCTTCTCGGTTTTGGTGACTGAAGAGTGTGTGTTCTTCATTGGTTAGGATGGGTCTTCAGTTGCAATCTCGAGACGATTGATAACTCCTTCCAAAGAATGGAGAGTGGCGGATTTCGAAGCAGAAAAGTTGACTGGGTGGTGAAGTGAATTACTTGTTTAAGCTCGAGACGATATGTAATGGTTTTCTGGGTTGCCGCCGCTGGGTTCCAAGTCTACCTTTCTAAGGGGCGGTTTCTTGGTTAGCCCAAGCATTACGATACGATTTCTCCAGTGTTCATGTCTACGGTCAGAAAGCTTTTCTGTTTCCAGGTTTGCTGCTTTTTATTCTTTGTCACAACCTCTCTAAGGGCTGGGTTCCAAGTCTACCTCTCTTAGCCCTGGGCTCTGTGTCAGTAGGTAAAAGCAACAACGATACGATTTGCAGCTGTCCACTTTTCTTTTTCCAAAGTTTAACAAAAGTTAGTGGTTTTGGCGGACGGTGTCAATGAATGTGGCTGGTGTCTTGCAGGAGGCAGGGGATGCTTACTCAAGGGCCCGCACCAGATCCCAAGCATGAGTGAATTTCACCAATCCTCATGTTTCCACATTCATAGGTGTTTGTTTCAGTACAGTCGAAATCCATTAGCTTTCCGGTTATCCCTGTAAAGGGGAGAATGCAGAAGTTCTCCAGTGGCTTCTTATTCTTTGGAGAGAAACCTCCTTTTTTTTCATTAAACTTTCCGTCTTAAAAGACTAGTTTTATCTGCATTTCGATGTAGTTACTCCTATTCTCTTTTCCTGTTTCTTACACAGATCCGGTTGACTGCCAGGAAAGACTGGTTGACACTGGGAAAGACTAGTGACTGTGGGAAAGACCACTGACGGTGGGAAAGACCATAGATCGTGAAGGCTTCTCGGTTTTGGTGACTGAAGAGTGTGTGTTCTTCATTGGTTAGGATGGGTCTTCAGTTGCAATCTCGAGACGATTGATAACTCCTTCCAAAGAATGGAGAGTGGCGGATTTCGAAGCAGAAAAGTTGACTGGGTGGTGAAGTGAATTACTTGTTTAAGCTCGAGACGATATGTAATGGTTTTCTGGGTTGCCGCCGCTGGGTTCCAAGTCTACCTTTCTAAGGGGCGGTTTCTTGGTTAGCCCAAGCATTACGATACGATTTCTCCAGTGTTCATGTCTAAGGTCAGAAAGCTTTTCTGTTTCCAGGTTTGCTGCTTTTTATTCTTTGTCACAACCTCTCTAAGGGCTGGGTTCCAAGTCTACCTCTCTTAGCCCTGGGCTCTGTGTCAGTAGGTAAAAGCAACAACGATACGATTTGCAGCTGTCCACTTTTCTTTTTCCAAAGTTTAACAAAAGTTAGTGGTTTTGGCGGACGGTGTCAATGAATGTGGCTGGTGTCTTGCAGGAGGCAGGGGATGCTTACTCAAGGGCCCGCACCAGATCCCAAGCATGAGTGAATTTCACCAATCCTCATGTTTCCACATTCATAGGTGTTTGTTTCAGTACAGTCGAAATCCATTAGCTTTCCGGTTATCCCTGTAAAGGGGAGAATGCAGAAGTTCTCCAGTGGCTTCTTATTCTTTGGAGAGAAACCTCCTTTTTTTTCATTAAACTTTCCGTCTTAAAAGACTAGTTTTATCTGCATTTCGATGTAGTTACTCCTATTCTCTTTTCCTGTTTCTTACACAGATCCGGTTGACTGCCAGGAAAGACTGGTTGACACTGGGAAAGACTAGTGACTGTGGGAAAGACCACTGACGGTGGGAAAGACCATAGATCGTGAAGGCTTCTCGGTTTTGGTGACTGAAGAGTGTGTGTTCTTCATTGGTTAGGATGGGTCTTCAGTTGCAATCTCGAGACGATTGATAACTCCTTCCAAAGAATGGAGAGTGGCGGATTTCGAAGCAGAAAAGTTGACTGGGTGGTGAAGTGAATTACTTGTTTAAGCTCGAGACGATATGTAATGGTTTTCTGGGTTGCCGCCGCTGGGTTCCAAGTCTACCTTTCTAAGGGGCGGTTTCTTGGTTAGCCCAAGCATTACGATACGATTTCTCCAGTGTTCATGTCTAAGGTCAGAAAGCTTTTCTGTTTCCAGGTTTGCTGCTTTTTATTCTTTGTCACAACCTCTCTAAGGGCTGGGTTCCAAGTCTACCTCTCTTAGCCCTGGGCTCTGTGTCAGTAGGTAAAAGCAACAACGATACGATTTGCAGCTGTCCACTTTTCTTTTTCCAAAGTTTAACAAAAGTTAGTGGTTTTGGCGGACGGTGTCAATGAATGTGGCTGGTGTCTTGCAGGAGGCAGGGGATGCTTACTCAAGGGCCCGCACCAGATCCCAAGCATGAGTGAATTTCACCAATCCTCATGTTTCCACATTCATAGGTGTTTGTTTCAGTACAGTCGAAATCCATTAGCTTTCCGGTTATCCCTGTAAAGGGGAGAATGCAGAAGTTCTCCAGTGGCTTCTTATTCTTTGGAGAGAAACCTCCTTTTTTTTCATTAAACTTTCCGTCTTAAAAGACTAGTTTTATCTGCATTTCGATGTAGTTACTCCTATTCTGAACAATAATAATGTGGAAAGATCAGGATACTGAAGATGAAATGTACATAAATGTGATATGATACATGCAGACCTCAACCTATGTTTTTGTTCAGATGCACAGGAACGATATATAACGAGGTCATAGAGTTCACTTGCAGGTTGAAATAGGAAAGTGCGACTTTCTTTTAAGAAGGTTGCAACCTGGAGCAAGGGAAACTTAATGATTTGGTTTGAAGTCTACACCAGACTTAACAATACTTTTATAACAAAATAAAATTTTTAACTGATCTCCCTGAGTTAAAATAGATGGGCGTGGCAATATACACTGCGTAAAGAGAGTTCGAAACCGTGACAAGCTGATCTGTGGGCAAACCGTATTAATTTTTCTTTTTATTACTGTTAATAAGGCAAGTATTGACAGAAAAGGCGGCCATGTCTTAGGGGTAGTTGTTGATTGTTTCTGCTTTCACTGCCTCCTCAGGAGAAAGAATCATGTCACAAACAATATGGGACAGGGAAAATCTGAATAAACTTTTTTCAGATATAAAAATATTTTCTTTTTGGTTTTTAAAAGCATATTGAAAAACAAGGATGTTTGGAATAAAAGGATGCAAGAAAAGTTCCATGGATGTCAAGATTCTTAAAACATCAACAAGAGAATTATCACCTACCAATACCAACGATGCTAAGCTGTATAGACAGTCTCCTGATGGATTGGTTCTAAAAGTAATATATTTTACCATGACCTTCCACTCAACAAACTTTGTTTCCTAATAGCCATTCGAAGAGTTGTTTAATTTCATCACCGACCTTACTTATCCAGATGTCAAGTTCTTGGTTCTAATAATAACGACACAAATATTAATTGTGAACGAACTCCTCCACAATGACAAAAAATCTGTTCAATGAGCTCATATTACAAAAACAATTAGCCAGCTAGCTATATATATTTAGCTAGCTAATTAAATCTTTTTGTATTCATTTTTATTAGTCTGTTGTGAAAAACTCTCCTTAACTAGCTTTTCGTAGCTAATATACTGAAAACCTTTAAAAAAATGTAAGGTGTGTTGGAGAGTAAAAAACATACTTCTCACCTTAAAGCAATAATTCCTTTATCTTCACACCTTGCCTCAGATGGAATATAGCTATATATCTGCACCTGGATTTGGATGCAGACTTTTACCGACCGATAAATATCTCCAGAAAACAAAAATGTCCGAGAATGAACACTTTCTAAAAGTTCTTTTTGCATTTCACGAAGAGATTCAACATTAGCACACCTTAAATCAGCAAGAACCCACACCAACATGTCTGCAGCAGCCATGATAGTACGGAAAGAATCCAAGCCAAATGGCGTGAGTCTTTGTGACTGATCTTGACGGATGGGAGTTAGAACTATAGCCTAACAGGTTATAAGTAACCACGCTGTACGGAACCTAAATTTCCTGGGGCGGCTACAGGCCACACATTGTTGGACTACGCATAGAGTGCGAAAATTACGTCACAATTTTGACGTCACATGCCCCTTAAGTGAGATGGAGAGGGTTGTGGGCCATAGCTATTTGATTTTTGACTGACTAAGTGACTGATTAGTTAAAATGAATCAGTCAAAATCTGTAAGCTATAATTTGGAACCCTCTCAGTCTATATTATAATAAAAAATGTTTCTGGATTTAATTGTATGATTGATTTTATTTCTGATGATTTTGTAGTGTGCTAAAGTATGTGCATCACCACTTCTCATAAATTGACCATAAAGTTGATTTTTTTCATTAATCATAGATAAGAGTGTATTGTTAACCCATGGCTTTTGCTTTTGTTTTTGGGACCTTTTATTATCTTTTTCTAGAGGAACATGCATGTCAAAAGCCAATGATAACGAAGAATGAAAAAAACTATACATATTATTAGCATCAGGCATAGATTTAAGTTTTTCATTTTCCAAATCTTTTGTGAAGGAATTTATATTAAATTGTGAAAAATCTCTATAAGTTTTTTTACTTGAGATCCTGCATGTGTTAATGTCTTTAATAATGAGAAAATTTGGTAAGTGATCCGAAATATGAGAAATTAGGTTTACACTTGTACATGGGTTAACTATATCATTACAAAAGATGTTGTCAATCAAGGTGAACTTCTGGTTGTTGTTAAATCTTGTAGGCTGTACAATGTGTGGTTGTAAAAAAATTTCTAACATTATATTTAAAAAAGAGTCAGTGTTAGAATGAGTTTCAAATTTTAACATATTAATGTTAAAGTCCCTCATGATGATAACTTTTTTGTTCTCTTTTTGAATGTTTTGGAGAATATCATTTATATGTGATAAAAACTTGTTTAAATTATTTTTTGGATGACGGTAAATAACTCCAATTAAAATGTTTCCTGACTTATTAAAAACCTCTATAAACAAAACCTCAAATTCTTCATTTTTACTGAGATTGACCGAAGATATGTGGTCACGAACTTTGTATTTTAGGTTGTTTTTTGATGTAAAGGCCACATCCACAGTTTTGGGTTATGCCAGAAATAAAGTCAAAGGGGTAGTATCCTGGCAGTTCATGTGTAGTGCTATCCTTAGTTGTTTGCCACGTTTCTGACAATCCAATTACATCAAATTTAAAGTCCATTGAACTGATAAGATTTTGAAGAAGAGGAAAATTTTTTTGGGAGGATCTTATATTAGTATGCAAGATGGACAAGCTACATTTATCATCTTGCATATTTTTAACCAACCTACGAAATTCTTGAAGAGTATAATAATCAAAATCTAATACTGGTGCATCCTCGTTATCTCCCACGTTTTGTGAAAAATCCAACTGTAGTTTAGGCAAGCCTTTAAAGTCACCAAATGATGTAGATACTTCAAGAATGTTTTTATGACAGGAAAAGTCATTTAAAGAATTATAATTAATGTTTTTTTATCATATCGAGGTTGTTAATATCTTTAAATGGAATTATATCACAATCTGTACAAGACCATATTTTAACATTTATGGTTTTAAGCTTTTTTTTGTTCAAGTTCACACATTTTAGATGGCAGTTAAGTTTACCTAGTTGACCAAAATTTTTTGTGTTATTATCAATAGCGATATGATTATTACAAACATTACATATATTAGCTGTATGGCATTCATTAGAGTTAAAACATAGAGAATTAACTTATAAGTTAGTTATAGTCTGGAAAGGCATATTATTTATTAGGCACAGGTGGCAAAACCAAGGATCATTATTTTGTGAGAGGGACAAAAGAGCTCTTTTTGAAATCTTGGAGCACGAGGCATGTAACCAACTTTGACAATAGTCACAGAAAATGCAATTATCTAAACTAATCAGATTACAGACAGGACAGACGATATTTTCAATATTATTGCTTTGAACACTCATATTGGATCTATATAACTTTTATAAAAGGTGAAGATTAAGTGCAAAAAACAAGAAATTTTTTTAAATAAAAATTTAGTTATAGAGAAATATACATAAGGTACCTGTACGAAGTTCACTCTGTTGAATGTTCATTTATATCTTCACGGGATAGGATTGTTATGGTTGTTGAGTTGTCTGTCTTGCGAACATGTGTTATGCCATTTTTCGTCCAAACGTATTTGTGGGTTTCTCCCAAAGCTTCTCTGACAAGTCGAAATAAGTCACCATTCATTGCAGTCAGGCTCTCGTTAATATATATTTTTCCCCTTTTGTCACCTTTGTCAAACCCTAAGTCTGTGATTGATTTGTTTTGTAGATTCTTCCTGCTAGTAAAAAAAGCATCTCTAGCTCTTCTTGTTGAGAATTTAACTATGATGCTGGCATCATCTTTTGTGGATGTACGATGGGAAATATCAATGTCCGCTTCATTAAGTGGGCAACCAGTAAGTTTGGCAAGTTCTTGTGTGATTAAGTTGGTATTCTCATCTTTTAGCCTTGAAATGCCTGTAATAACCACCATTGCTCTACGTCCATACTGCTCGAGATTGTTAATTTCTCGGTTTAAAGAAGTGATCTCTTTGCTTTTGTTTTTATCAATGTTCGCTAACTTGTCCATTCTTTTGTGTAATTGAGTGTTTTGGTTGAGCAGCGTGTTGTATGTTAGTTTATGACTCTCCATCTCTTCGTTAAATTTTTGCAAGTTTTTATCAAAGAGTTGTTGTTTAGCTATTACTCCATCAAGTTACCTGCTAGTGTATCAATGTCAGCTTTTATTTGTTTTATATCGATTAGTGTCTCGTCGATAACATCAAGTCGTTTTTCTATGCAGTCTACCTTGAGGAGGGTTTGTTCTAATTTTGTGGAGATATCAGCCATATTGGTGGTGATGTCGATTGAAACAAATAACGTATTTATGAGGAAAAATTTGAGAAAAAATAGCTTTAGTGTTACTCTTCTATGTCCTGTCTGCTTACATTTATAAAGTGTTGTTACGATTCCACAGATTGGCACAGATATAGTTACGAAAACAAGTCTTTTTCATTTGGAGGAAAGCGCACGATGAAGAAAGCGTCCGCCATGTGTGTCTCGGTACCCTAAAAAAGCCAACAAATACCAACAAAACCCATGTTCAATATTTTATTCGGTTAGCTAGCATATCTAGTTAATTAGCTAGCTACTAACTATTGATAGGGTTTAATGACAAAACGCATCAGTCTACCAGAATTTTTGCTAGCTAAATAACTCGTTTTATAATAGCTTAGTAAAGAATTTTATAACCTAAAGTTAGGCTTGCTAACTGACTATATAACTATATACTACGTTAAAATATTAAAACCGCTTGCTATTGTGCAAAAGAAATTTTTTATAAGAAGAAAAGTCTGGGGATGGGTTGAGAGGAATGAATTAAGAACAGCGAGTTTTAGCATTTTTTTATTTTTTTTACCACCGATATCCTTCTCTCCCTCTTCCACTGTTCCTCCTCTTTAGCTTCATCCGCTCCCGCACATCGTCCTCTTCCGTGAATGTGCGAGAGCCACCAGACGCCTTCCAGGACTTTTTATAATTTAATTTTTATAAAAGCTCCCAAAGATTTAATTTGGGAACAAAAGTCCCGGAAGGCGTCCCAAGATAGGTCAGTTTTCTCAGCTGATAATTCCTAAAACATGAGACAATTGTTGAAATGCTACATTCTAAACTTTTCTAATTATTCACTAAGTTATTGTTACTGTTTTACTACATTCTACACTTTAAAGCAATTATTTTTAGTGCATAACTTACTTTAACTTTCTCCTCCAATTCCGCAATTTTCCCCTCTAGCTTTTCAATTCTCTGCTTTAACTCCTACTTAAAGATTCCTCTCAAATTAATTTAATACTGTACTTTCATGTGCTAATCCAACTAAGTATTATATTATCTCATTTGGCCGCTAAAAGTAGTAGTGGTAGCATTTATTTGCTGTTTCAATTACAATTTTATCTAATACGTATAATGAGATGACGATGAGTTTATATACATAATACAACCTATGGCAGTCAGGAGACCAACCAAATAACAACAGCTAGTCTATGTAAGACTGCCTTTATGTGGCAAAACTTTACCAATTGCTTTAAAGATATAATACAGAAACATAGGACACAAATGTGTCTCAAACCTTCCTCAGTATTAAATTTTAATACAAAAAGCCTTATATGAATGCAAAATTTTGCATCAAAGAAATGCAATTTTAGTATTGAAAAGGTAAAAAGCAAACTATGAAATACTTATATCGACAACTTCAATGTTTATCTTATATATATATTTCACTAAATAGAAATTTAAAACTAATATTAAGCGATTAGGTAAATTTCTAATACAACATCTTTTAATGGGAGTTAAAAGCACTGAAAGAAAAAAGAATGTTTGCAAACATTTCATGCAAAGAGAGTTTTAATGCCCTGGCTGTTGGTTCAAGAGCGTGTAGACACATTTCTACTCTACTTCAAAACAACATGTATTTATTAAATTTTAATACCCAAGTAAAAATTTCATATGTCTACAAGCTCTTCTTGACAACCTGCACCACGAGAAGGTAGTCAATGGGACTAAGCAGGTCATACCTAAAATAAAGGACAGATTTATGTTGCAATTAACATTTTAAGTAATCAATATAGAAAGTGTTGCGGAGAGGTTGCCAAGGCAAAGGCATTAAGCACGGCAAGGAAACAGGAAGAGGACTCAGCAAGGCAGGGGTAGGCAAGCCATGGGACGCAAGGCCATAGTTAGGCAGGCACCAGAAAAGCACCATCTTTAAGAAACAACAAAAACTCCATCTCCGTGCTAAAAAAATACGTTGTCTCGCTCAATTTTAAACTTACGGGAAAAATTACCAGACAAAGTTACTGGGAAACACAGTCAAATTTGTCTGAATTTCATAGTGGGGGGAGACTGCTCGATATTTTTTATGTATAGGCAAAGGCAAAGGCATAAAGCACGGCAAGGAAAGGCCCAAGGCAGGCAGGCAAGCAAGGCATGGAAGGCACAGGCAAGGGCATAGTAGGCAGGCATCAGAAAAGGCATAGGAAAGGAAGGGAATTATTAAGAACTGCAATGAAAGGGAGCGGCAAAGGCACGCAAGCAAACAGGAAGAGGAATCAGCAAGGCAGGGGTAGGCAAGAAATGGGAGGAACAGGCAAGGGCATATTAGGCAGGCAACAGAAAAAGCATAGGAAAGGAAGGGTTTTATTAAGAACGGCAAGGAAAGGGAGCGACAAAGGCAGGCAAGAAAACAGGAAGAGGAATCAGCAAGGCATTGGAGGCACAGACAAGGGCATAGTAAGCAGGCAACAGAAAAGACATAGAAAGGGTAGGCAATGGCAAAGGAACGGCAAGGCAGGGCCAGGTATTTAAATATACACTCCTTCCCCTTCTACAACTCGAAGATTACGTATATTTAATTAAGGTATTATAAGGTCAATATACAGAATTTTATCAATATAATACAACGGGGTTGTTGTAGGTGCAAGATAATGTTTTTCATGCCCTGTCCAGGATTCGAACCTGGATCTCTCGTTTGCGAGTGTCATAGCCATTAGACTAACAAGGCGTAATAATTATGTAATTTTGTTAATTAAATATACTTAAATATTTACACTTGTGTCTAATAAAGTAAGTAATATTGATCATTATCCATCAGTTTTTGACCTTTTGTTTTAAAGGATCGTGTGTTTCAGGCTTAATCCCAAAGTTTGAGGTGAAACTAAGTAAGTTTATTGAAAAAAATATCCAGCAGTAAAGGAACGAATATTATCAAAACAAACTACTTTATTCCATGAAATTAACGAGTCAAGAAATTAACGCAAATTACATTTAATTAACGCGAATTTGAGAATATGCTACATCACACGGAGCGAAAATTACGGCAACAGGCGATTTTATTTATTGTAAAAAAGTCACCAATTTATAGTATTTTAATCAACGAGTCATGAAATTAAAAGTCTTTAAATTAACACGAATTTTGAAAAAACGGTTTACACCCTTTTTTATGAGAATATTGTTGTTTCGTTTCAGCCTCAGTATCCTTAGCTTTTTGACAAATCTCAGCCTCAAATATTCTTAACAATATTCTTAACCGGAAAGTATGTAATTACCCTTAATATGCTTAAAGATGGTTAAAAAAATGGTGGAAAGTCATTAAACAAAGTGAAACGACAGGTGATCCGACAAGAAAATAAACATACAGTATAAGAAATAAACTTCTAATCAAAATCTGCGCATCACACAAATTTTCATATCTAAAACAAGAAGTTGAGCCTGGGTATATTCTTAGTATATTCCTAATTTTAACCCATTTCTCAGCCTCGATATTCTTATAATTATATTCTTATAAAAAAGCGTGTAATTTCATAACTGGGTAATTTCATGGAATAAGGTAATTACGCACATTATATGCAGAATCTTGGAACAAAAACGCAAGACACAAATAATATGACAAAACGCAAATTGTTTTATAATAGCTTAATAAAGAATTTTATAACCTAAAGTTATGCTTGCTGACTGTCTATATAACTATATACTACGTCAAAATATTAAAAGCGCATACTGTTGTGCAAAAGAAAATTTTTAAAAGAAGAAAAGTCTGGGGATGGGTTGAGAGGAATCAATTAAGAACAGCAAGTTTTTGCATTTTTTTTTTTACCACCTATATCCTCCTCCTCTCCCTCTTCCACCGTTCTTCCTCTTCAACTTCGCCCGCTCCCGCATATCATCCTCCTGTGTAAACGTGCGTGAGCCACCAGACGCGTTCCAGGATTTGTAATTTTGGGAGCTTATAAAAGCTCCCAAAGTCTTATTTTGGGAACAAAAGTCCCGAAAAGCGTCCCACGACAAATCCAATTTCTCTGCTGATAACTCCTAAGAAATAAGACAATTGTGGAAATGCTACATTCTAAACTTCTAATCGTTCACTAAGTTACTGTTACTGTTTTATCACATTCTACACTTCAAAGCAATTATTTCTAGTGCATAACTTACTTTAACTTTCTCTTCTAAAGCCTCAATTTTCCCCTCCAGGGTATCAATTCTCTGCTTTAACTCCTACATAAAGATATCTCTCAAATTAATTGAATACTTTCATATGCTAATTCTTGTATGCTAATCCAACTAAGTATTATATTATCTTATTTGGCTGCTAAAAGTAGTAGAGGTAGCGTTTATATCATTCGTATAATGAGATGACAATAAGTTCATATACATAATACAATCTATGGCAGTCAGGATACCAAGCCAATAACAACAGCTAGTCTATGTAAGACCGCCTTTATGTGGCAAAACTTTAGCAATTATTTTAAGGATATAATACAGAAACATGAACACCATCCTCAGTATTAAATTTTAATAAAAAAAAGCCTTACATGAATGCAAAATTTTGCATTAAAGAAATGCAATTTTAGTATTGAAAAGGTAAAAAGCGAACTATGAAAGTACTTACATTTACCAGCTCACTTTCCATTTTTAAATATTTCACTAAATAGAAATTTAGAACTAATATTAGACGGATTAGGTAATACAACACCTATTAATGGGAGTTAAAAGCACCGAAATAAACAAGAATGTTTGCAAACATTTCATGCAAAGAGAGTTTTATTGCCCTGGCTGTTGGTTGAAGAGCGTGTAGACACAACATGTAGACAAAAACAGGCCTATCAATAAGAAAATAACACCAGAGCAACAAATCGCTCCCCCAAGGTTACAATAATTTAAACTGGGCAAGCAATCTAAATAAATAGAATAAGTTTAAAAAAAGTCCTTTTTATCTATCTTTATATATTTTAGTTCTTTTTTACTGTAAACAATAAGAAAGAGAACATTGATTTCCATGTGAGATGAATTGATATGCTCAGGCAGAAAAACTTTTTCCGGAATTGGGAGAGCAATTAATAGCTCACCTAGTTTCTTATTTCTTAGAGTTAAGTAAGCGTTTGCGTGAGCAAGAGCAATTGCTCGCCCCTTATTGATAGGCCTGATATGTCTACAAGCTCTTCTTGACAACCTGCACCGCGAGAAGGTAGCCAATGGGACTAAGCAGGTCATACCTAAAATAAAGGGCAGATTTATGTTGCAATTAACATTTTAAGTAAAAAAGAGTTACCCCATTTTGGTGATGTACACCCCATTTTGGTGATGTACTGGTTCTTCATGTTGCACAACCTACAGTAACCGAGGTATGATGGCTGGTAGGTTGATTGTTGTAAGTTGTACTGGTAGGGTGATTGGGCTGTGATGATTGGTAGGGTACGGATGAGACTTAATGTCAAATTTTTTTGCAATCATAACATAATGATGTAATGTTAAAGCACCTTGTTTAGGTTGCATTTGGTCCGGTCTGATATGGTTATAAGGAGCATAATTTTGTAATGGTAATGCATCTTGTTCAGGTTTTGAATTTGGATCTGTATGTTAGTACACAATTTTTTTCTATAAGCAACTCATTTTTTTAACAACTAAACTGAATTTGGAATTTCAGTTCTGTACAAATATAAGCACAAGCTAGAATATATTTTTTCCACACTTCAGTTTATTTTTAAGAAATTTATTTTTTACCAGAATTATGACTTCATTTCTTTTTGCCCTGTTTATTATGTTTAATAAAAATTAGACGTAAATATTGGCTAAAAAATAACTTGAAATCTGACCAAAATCCCACTTGCTTATAAAAAGAAATTGCGCAATCAACTCAATGCTGTAATGCACCTTTATTTAGGTTGCATGTGCACCTTGTTCAGGCTGCAATTGGCTTACAACGCCATTAATAATCAGCACAAAGCTGTAATGTTAATGCACCTTCTTTAGGTTGCAATTGGCTTACAATGCCACTAATAATCAGCACAAAGCTCTAATGTTAATGCACCTGGTTTAGGTTGCAATTGGCCTACAACGCCATGAATAATCAGCATAAAGCTGTAATATTAATGTACCTTGTTTAAGTAATTGTGATATAATGGGTACAGACAATATGTTGAATCTGGTAATTGTGGTACAATGATCGGTATGGTAAAACGATATGTTGATTGGGATAAGTCGAAACGGTATGGTAATTGTGGTATAATGGGTACAGGCGATATGTTGAATCTGGTGAATCGAAAGGGTATGGTAATTGTGTTATGATGATCGGTAAGGTACAGACGATACGTTGATTGCGATAAGTGAAAACGGTATGGTAATTGTGGTATGATGGGTACTGACGATTTATGTTGAATCCTTTAGGTCGAAATGGTAATTGTGGTATGATGATCGGTAGGGTAAGGCAATATGTTGATTGCAAAAAGTCTAAATGGTATGGTAATTGTGTTATGATGACCGGTAAGGTAAAGACGAGATGTTGATTGCGATAAGTCAAAACGGCATGGTAATCGTGGTATGACGGGGACGGTACAGACAATATGTTGATTGCGATAAGGCTGTACGGTATGGTAAGGTTTTGAATTTAAACCTTTATGTTAATACACATTCTTTTTATAAGCAACTGAACTGAATTTAAAAAAAAATTAAGCAACTTTAGTTTTGTACAAATAAAAGATTACAGCTTGCTGTTTTGTCACCTCATTATCATAAGCAAAAATTATTTCTTTTGGAGAAAATAGAAAAAAGACACACTTTTTGAACAAAAGAAGAAAAGAAAACTAAAAAACTTCTCATTTTTTTTTCAAGAATTTTTTTTTTAACAAAAATATGACTTCTTTTCGTTTCCCCTGTTTAGATATATATTACAAAAATTAGTTAAATAAAAGTAAACAACAATTAAGAACCTTCAGACCTGGGTATTGGGTAAAAAATAACTTAAGATCTGACTACAATCCTAAGTTGCTTATAAAAAAAATTGTGCAATCAGCTCAATGCTGTAATGCACACCTTGTTTAGGTTGCGTGTGCACCTTGTTCAGGTTGCAATTGGCTTACAACGACATTAATAATCAGCACAAAGCTGTAATGTTAATGCACCTCGTTTAGGTTGCAATTGGCTTACAACGCCATTAATAATCAGCACAGAGCTGCAATGTTAATGCACCTCGTTTAGGTTGCAATTGGCTTACAACGCCATTAATAATCAGCACAAAGCTGTAATGTTAATGCACCTCGTTTAGGTTGCAATTGGCTTACAACGCCATTAATAATCAGCACAGAGCTGCAATGTTAATGCACCTTGTTCAGGTTGCAATTGGCTTACAACGCCATTAATAATCAGCACAAAGCTGTAATATAAATGCACCTTGTTCAGGTTGCATTCGGTCATGCGGCATGGTAATTGTGGTATGATAATCGGTAGGGTACAGACGATATGTTGATTGCGATAAGTCAAAATGGTACGGTAATTGTGGTATGACGATCAATGTGATACGGATAAAATAGATATGCAACTGGATATTAAATGTATCGGTGATTAATGTAACAATCACAGACCTTTGTTAGGCTGTGTTATGACCCTCCGCCTCCAGCAACGCGATTAATAATAAGCATAAAGCTGTAATGTTCACCTTGTTCAGGTTGCAATTGGCCTAAACGCCATTAATAATCAGCACAAAGGTGTAATGTTAATGCACCTTGTTCAGGTTGAATTCAGTCATGCGGTATGGTAATTGTGGTATGATCGGTAGGGTACAGACGATATGTTGATTGCGATAAGTCAAAACGCTATGGTATTGTGGTATGATGATCGATGTGATACGGATGAAATAGATATGCAACTGGAGGTCAAATGTATCCATGGTTAATGTAACAATCACAGACCTTTGTTAGGCTATGTTATGACCCTCCACCTCCACCTCCAACAACGCCATTAATAACCTGCATGAAGCTGTAATGTTCACCTTGTTAAGGTTGCAATTGGCCTAAAGGCCATTAATAATCAGCACACTGCTGTAATGTTAATGCACCTTGTTCCAGCTTCATTCTGTCATGTGCTTCCTCCTTCGCAACTCCTTGTTGGTTGTGATAAGTCGAAATGGTATGGTAATTGTGGTATGATGATCGGTAGGGTAGAGACGATATGTTAATTGTGATAAGTGGAAACGATATGGAAATTATGGTATGATGATCCGTAGGGTACATACAATATGTTAATTGCGATAAGCCAAAAATGGTATAGTAATTGTGGTATGATCAGTAGGGTACAGACGATATGTTAATTGCGATAAGTCGAAACGGTATGGTAATTGTGGTACGATGATCGGTAGGGTACAGATGATATGTTGATTGTGATAAGTCGAAACGGTATGATAATTGTCGTATGATGTTCGGTAGGGTACAGAGGATATGTTGATTGCTATAAGTCAAAACGGTACGGTAATTGGGGAATGATGATCGATGGGGTAAGGATAAAATGGATATGCGACTGGATATCAAGTGTAGATATGGTTATTGTAACAGGTCAAGATTGTGATTGTCTGCAAAATAGATGAATTTAGGTAGTAAAATTAGGAGTGAGATATGCATATTATACATCTGCAATTTAGAGATGGTGAAGGACAAACTGCATCTTCATTACCATCATCACAAAACTCGTCAAGTTCTTTCAACAAATGAATATACTTTTCCGTAGTGATATTGAGTTTTTTGACAGTTTTATTCGATAATGCTTTCAGTCGTTTCTCTTCCTCTTGTCTGGCTTTCATACGGGGATGTGTATTAATGTACAAGAGTCGTTCTTGAGTAATTGGTTCAACAAGTGCCCAATTTCATTCTTTTTCACATCTTGATAATGCAGTGTAAGCTGTACCAAGGTTATTTTTTCCATCTGAATTGATTGTTGTAACTTGATACGCATGTGGGTGGCAGTTTTACCATCTCCAATCGACATACCCTGACTTTTGGAAATTGTTATCGCATATCCTGGCATCAATGGCATGCCATTTCTGCTACAACAATTAGACTCACATCGACCTTCAACAGCATGTTGGATGTTCTGGAATCCATAGTGGGCCTTTATAATTTGGGAAATTGACAACAACAGCTATTGGAAATTCTGGTGGTGACGTATTTGGTGAATAAAGGATTGCAATTACTTTTCCCATGGCACCATTATTAAGACCGAGGCCTGTAAGACCTTTTTGGTTTTTGGTGAGTATTACAGTTGCACCAACTGCCATTAAAGATCTCAGAGGTATTTGACCCATTTGCTTATCGGTCAAAGAGTGATGTTTACCACGGCCTCTTGATGGAATAACAGCAACTGATACACCAAGGCTGGCTAATTTATTGTGGTTTTCTTCATTAACTTCATTCCATGTTTCCATTAATGTCAGGACGCGACCATGAAGAAAGTTACATTTTTCAGTATGGGGCAAAGCATTTTCGTAACGACTATTTATATCCTGCCAATCTTGTTGAGTGATCGAACCATTACGTATTCTAAGAAGTCGTTGTAAAAGATCCAACTGATCTGGGCCTTGGCGCATGGTCTCTGTAAGAACGATAACATGTTGAAACGAGCGATAGATTGCATAACCAGCAAAGTTGATTGTGGAATCATCGTGTTTTGGTGGCTGATGTAGATCGAAAGCACGAATTGGTCCAAGTTGACCAAGGCCCCCGAAGAAATTGACAGTTGGTACACCTCCATAATAATTGTCAAAGTCTCCTGTTGCCTCACATAATCTTTGGCTGCACCAGGCCACAAGAAGCTTTGACTGTATGCTACGTTCACCAATATTAAGTTGAAATAATTTCAGTTCATTGTTTTCATGCATGCCTGTATACTTTCTGAGCTTTCTTAGAGATACATCATCCAACGGATAGTCAGAAAGCTGGACAGAATTTAAATTCTTATCTTTTTCCAGTTTGTGTGGTGGTGGAGGTGTTGTCTTGGTGGTTTGACACCCACCCATATTACCCCAGTCACCTTCCAGGCCGGTCCTTTGGAAAACACAGTAATGATCTGTGTAACGCTGAGTGTTGGGGCCCCGTAACACGTGTAAGGCTACTGCCAGGGTCACAAGTACTGGCACACAGATCGTTGGCTGCATGATTTACCCTTTCATTCGTTTAGGATTTTTAAATAATTTATCCGTTTCAGGATAGTCAATTTTATGATAAGTTTTACTTATTCCATGTATATTTATTTAATTCGTTTTGAATTGCCTAGTTTAATCGCCGTTTTTTATTGTTGTTTTTTTTCGCTTTTTTGTCATAAGCTTTATTTGTGTAGTCCAAGGAGGAAAAATTCGTAACATGTGTATCGGATACACCTTGAAATAAGGGGAATGACTATTCAGGTCATTTTGAAATATTATTGTCAAATCACCGACATCGTCTAAAGACAAGTTTTGTCATCGCACTACGTGCTTTGTTACTCTTAATCTCTTGAATGTATAGTTCGACCATTAGGTTTGAGGACTGATGCTGCACCAGTTGGGGCCAAGTTCATAACAGCAGAATTTCGCTTAAAAATACGGCGAACAATTCTAGTGAGTGCGGTAATGATGAATGTTTTCCCAACACCAGCTGTTCCTTGTATTAATAAACGTAATGGCTGGGTACCTGTTGGCAAAGTTCCTTTTGCAACTTGTAATAAATGCTGAAGATTTATACCAATGACTGTTTTTTGTAATTCATTAGCATTTAAGATGTTTATTTGGGGTAAGGTAATCTTCAGCATGCTGCAATTCATTTCTTTCAGCTTCTTCAGATATAGATTGTAACCATGTGTCAGCATTAATTGGCCATTGACTACCAAAACTTTGAATTGCATAATTATTCCAATCAAACATAGCCCCCCCATTGGGACGAACCTGTTGTACATTTGGCTCATTGATATCAGCAACATGGTGCTTAGCAATATCTCTCATTATTGCTCTACCTATGTTCATTTCTGCAATGGCAGAATTTTGGGAACATTGGGAACTTGCATCTGTGTATTGTGATGATTGATCTGAAGACTGAGTATCGGTTTGAATATTGATTACACTAGTGTGACTTCGTGTTCTCTTGCTCTTTTTATCGAAAGATTGTTTAGCCTCTTTCAATGAATCAATTAATATTGATGGACATCCTTCAGTTTGAACAAGGGAAGCCAAAGCTGCAGCAAATGACTCATGTTGTCCTTTCAATTCTTCAGTATTATGCCACGTTCCCACAGAAAATATAATGAGCATAGATTTTGCATAGTCCTCAGTAACAGGCCAAACAAGTTTTCTTGATATTCCAGTAAAAACTGGGATGTGATCTACTTTGCAGGTACAATTACATTTATTGCTCCAGTTCCATAATGATATTTCTGGCTCAGTTTCTCTACGCTTATCTCTCAAGTATTTATCCAATGTGCTACTCTTTGTAACGGTTCCATCTTCACCAGACGTATCCAAGGCTCGGAAGCCACTGATACCAATGTATCGAAAATTCCTGGTACATCTAGTCAAACGGCCACCACTATTAATGAAATCTGCCGCAGTACCTACTAGACCAGCAATTTTTTGAAGCAGTCGTTGAGCCAAATTTTTAACAGTGCTTCCGTCAGCAGTGTTTTCAATGAGATGCCGATAAACATGTACCAAATCTTCGGTTGAAGCAGCCCCTTTGCAAGCATAACTGGCAATGTATTTTTGTAGAGCGAGAAGGTCCTGATCGATAATGGGTTGACTGTCACAATTTGCTAGACAACTAAGTAGGCGTGTTTTTACATGCATCATCAAGCGAGGATGATCGCGTGGTCCCTCATATCTAGGATGTTCCCCTTCTGTTATGGCAGCATTAAAAGGATGAATCACTTTACCACTTGTTTTTTTGGTTTGTGGATCAAGATCGCCAAAATGAAAGCGACAGTACTTCTGTGGAGCAGTATCTTTTTTATTCTTACGGCGATAACGCAAACAATTAGAATTACAATTATGGAGGCCAATTCTGTTCACAAGATGGGTATGTTGCTCCTTTATACCACCCTCATGACTAGCAACATTTGAAAGTTCTTGTGCCAATTTGTTAGGAACCCAATCTCTAATTCCAGAAGTATTTATAATTTCATTTCCACCGACAGGATGCAGTGAAGTAAACATTGGTTTATTAGCGCATGATACTTAATAAGTAGTTCAATGCAATGGTTTCCAATGAAATTCTGCACAACTGTTGGTATCAAAATATGCTGGTAAATCGCCAAAGTCTAAGAAACTTTTTTGGTCTCTCCAGTACGGATCGGTATTTACCAGGTTTTTTCCAATACTAATAATTTTTCGTGGAACTGAATCATCATCATTTTGTAAATTATCTCTCAGTTAAGCGATTGTGAGGTGAGCATCATTTAATTGTTGCGAAACCAAAACGCTACCCTGCTGCAATGCTTGCATTCGCAAACGCATGTTCAATAAGAAAAATTTTAAGTACGGATGACGTGCTACACGATTATCAGAACAATAATATATATGTTCGATGTATTCTTCAAAGTTAATTTTATTCAACCTTGGAACAGTTAAGTCACAATTTCCATTAATAAAAACAGTTGGGTATGCCATAGTAAAAAAACCAGGAGTTTTTAATTCCCGAATAGGCTGTTCTCTTGTATATTCCAAATTTGCATTTGCAACAGTGCCATGTTGAAGAGCTTGATTAACCGTTTCTTCAGAACCCAAGAGCTTTTCCAGTAGTGTTCGTAACTCCTTGTCAGCATCTTTAGGTTTAACGGGGCAAACTAAACCAGAACGGGTTATACTGTCATCATCTTCAGGTAAGTTTTGTTGAAATTGATTTTCAGCAGGACCCCTATCTCCTTCTGGTATGATATTTGGCAATTCCACAACTGCCAAATCAGGCAATTCAGAACGCATCTCTGGTAAATTTTGAATGCGGTCATATTTTATTGAGACATCCTTATAGTATTCATTCGGCAGGAACTGGAAGTAGCGTCCTTTCAGAGGTTTGTTAATGTGATCAGAGCCATTGTATTGATGTTTATTTTTAGTATCTTGACATTCAACACCCCCTTCTGGGTATCCAAAACACAGCCCTCGCATTTTCAACTTTAACGCATTGCACGGTATACTGTTGAACTGAATTTTGACTTCCTTTCTTTTTAATAACCACTATTCCAACATCCGATGGTAACGATGGCAATTCTTTTGCAATTTGCATTCTTTGAGGAAAACTGATGCAATGACCTTTTGATGCAAGGATGCCATACCGCAGAAGGTGTATATTCATAATGACAGTGATACGACGAATTAATGCTACTTCTAGTATGGTCAAATTTTGGAGATGTGGTGGTACTGGTGAAAAATGCATATCATTATGACGGATGTTATCGTGTAATGGACCCAAGTCATTATCATCAGCTGACAGTATTCTTGAAAATCTAGCAGGTGTCTTCACATTCTTCTTAAAACGACTAAGACTCTCCCTATGACACCTATCACACCTTCCATCGCTAAAAATTTTCCATGGCTTAACAGTAATTGGTTTTGCTTCATTTTTTGCGGTAGGTCTTATTGGAGGTGTTGCATGAAATACTGGTCGAGTTTCAAGACAAGTTTTACAGGTTGACAAGCTATGTAATTTCTCACCTTCCTCAAACTGTACTACAGCAGCCACTACATCGGGATTTTGATGAATGGTGGCAGTTTCACTTCCAAAAATGTTGTCTTGATCACTGGACTGGTTGCCTGTGACAACTGTTGCGGTTGACTGCAGGGTTGATAAATTTGCTGGTATTGACTGTTGTGTGGTTGGTAAATTTTTTGGAATTGACTGTTTTGTGTTTGGTAAATTTTTTGGTATTAACTGTTGTGAGATTGGTAAATTTTTGGGCATTGTCTGTGCAGTTAATAAATTTGTTGCCGTTGACTGAGTTGTTGACACAGAGTGGGTAGTTGGTAAATTGTGTGTAGTATTTGGCAACGTAACAGGTCGTTTTTTTAAACTTGAATTTTTCTGTTTACCCACAGCTGTTTTACAAACGGCTTTTTTGCATCTATAATTTATTCGCAAGCGCCTTCTTTTTGTTTTGATAGTTGTCTCATTGAATTCAGGTTCTTCATATTTAATATTTAACTGAAGACACTTTTGCTTTAGAGCAAGTTCTTTATTTAAAAAACTATTTTTTTTTAGATATGTTTTGTATTACAACAGCAGGCATATGAGATTTCATTACTTTTTCCACTACAAGATCTTGCTTTTCTTTTAAGGTAATCAATTCCTTTTCACCAGATTTTTTATTTGTTGTTTCTTTAGTTTGAATTACATTGTTTGATGACAAACAGGGAATTTTTTTAGGGGGACTGAGTGATGTGGATGATGTAACAGAAGGAATGCTTATGTTGTCATCAAAGACCAATGATTGGTAGTGATTATCATTTACCCTCCCAAGCAAAATATAAGCACCTGCAGTAGTACCATCAGTCAATAGGTGTGCCACTTGTTGTTCCCCAGCAAAATCATGTGTTTCATCGTGAGTAGGGGACTAGTAAGGGTATATGGGTGCATTGCAGTACTGGTATCAGATGTTATTAAAATGTTGATGCCCAGCATTATTGCAGCAGCTCGTATGAAAATCGCTTCAACATAAACAGTAGGTTTTGACTGAGTTTGTAAGTCACGTTCCCACTCTTTAAGGCTTTTCAATAAAAAGGTCCTATTAGTTTGAAAAATTCCTATATCACTATTTTCATGAACAAATTTGACCACAGCTTCTCGCAGTTGGAGATGATTATGGAAATGTTGTTCAGGGGGCACAATTTGTATGATCTCAGGGCGATTAAGTTGCTGTACTATTGCTCTGTAAAAGCAGTTGCCATCCCCTATTGTTACTTCTTGATATGTTATGTTTGATAGACCAATACTTCTAGCATAAGCTACTATGTGATCGGCAGAGTTGGAATGATTTAGCAGATGGGCAGCATAAGATTCTTGTTATTTGGAAGTCAATATCTTTGTTATTGAAGGGTCCAGGATTGCTTTCAATATCCCCGGATAACAATAACAGTAACTTCAAACATGCAAGATTGATGTTACAGCTCAGACAACACACAAAAATTATTGAAATAAAAAGATTCAAAAAAATGAGTGAAGTGATTGTTATTATCCATATTGTCAAAATACATTCCTGAATGACTGTGGAAATTCATTGTTTCATTCTTTATATTCTTACTCGAATGGGTAGCAGCTACATTATAAAAAGAACCAATGGTGACACGATATGCCTGGAGCGATATCATGACTTACGATATCGATTATGCACGATTTTTGCGATCCTATGATTCCTCTACAATGCTATACGGTTGCTGTGATTGCTACCTACCTAGCTATATAGGTAAATACGCTAAAATACAGGACAGAGTAGAGGACAAATATAAAAGATATAAAATAAAAGATGCACCTAGCTGCAGTTTGCACCTTAACTAAATATGAACAGTAAATAACAATAATCTAGCAAAAGATGCACCTAGCTGCAGTTTGCACCTAAATGTTTGTTTGTTTGTTTGCTAGTAGAAGATACAGAAAAAATTATCAAATAATACTTATCCAATAATCTATGAAGTATCAAAAAATTCCAGCAAAACACAACACGCTCTGGTAAATTTCCAGAGGGTTTGAAAAAAGTGGCGGCAGAAAAGTATATTTCGATCGCCTAAACCATGTGTTCCATTTTGTCCAATCAAAGCGAAGAATGTTTGTGTTTGGAAAAATCTACGTGGTCCATTTTGTCCAATTTGTCCAATCAATCAATGGAAAAAAAGTTTGTTTTTGGAAAAACTATAGTTACCGGCAACATGGCATCCGGCGTTGGTGTCCCCACCCTTACGGTTCTTGACCTACATGGTATGGCAACACTCCCCGTGTCGATGATTTTCTCTATTTATTCATTTACTAGAACTAGATATCTATATAATGGATATTCCTAATCAAAACAGAATAATCTTAATTAGTGTGTAGTATTTGCAGGCACAATAACTGAGCATGGCACAAACAAATTTCTTATATACTTAGTACTAGCTGTCTGGATGATCTAGGTATTCAATGAATGAATTGAAACATGTCAAGACGACAAACAAGTATACCTGCCTTTTCTTGACATGACATTGTGCTCTTTTAATGAAATTGATGAATGTATGCAACTCTCCCCTTCACGACTCAAAAATTACCTATTATTCTTAATATAGCTATAGCATTTAGTCATGATTACCTGGTTATTGTAGGTAAAAGATAATTTGTTTTTCTAAGCCCTGTCCAGAATTTGAACCTGGATCTCTCATTTGCATGAGTATCATAGCCATTAGATCAACAGGGCATGAATGAATATATATACAAAACTTTACAGGTGCATATTTGAAAAAATAACTTGCTATGAATAATTAATTTGGTAATTTGTTATTTTCTACAAAAGAAAATTTCCTTTAGTATTCTTTTGGCAGTAAAATATAAGCTATGGTCTGTAAAATATACTAAATATCATTAAATCGAAAGTTTGTTTTGACAAAGACATAGAACACAGACAACACGAAGCTTGAAGTAAGATAGATCGATAGATGTGCATATTTTACATGGCTAGCCTCACAAATATCGAGGGATATACCCTGTCTATTATTTCCAGGAGGGGCCATGGCTTAGATGGATAGTCCTAGAGTATTTAATGCTCATTTTGAGCTACGCAGACCCAATTAGGGCCCGCGCTCTACTAGACAACTCCCGGCAACATCCAACGGCCCACACAGTGTGCCATCTTCCCAATTTCCCTCACATGGCTTGGGTTAACCCGGGCTATGGTAACATTCACTCGCCCATATTGAATCGCCGTCAAGAGGAATCGAACCCCGGTCTCCCGCACAGAGTACGAGAGCTATAACCACTAATCTACAGCGCCACATAACCACTAATCTACGGCGCCACATAACCACTACTCTACGGCGCCACATTAAACTAATCTACGGCGCCAGATTAAACCAAAAAAGTTTATGTAAGTTTATATCGAATAAATCAAACTATGGTTAAAAACTTTTGTACTGTGGCTACTAGCATCTTTCCAAACTACATGCAAGCTATATTCTAATTTCAAGATCAAAAGATGCCTCTACCTGAAAATAAAGTTAGAAATAGGCTGGTCCATGGCTTGCCTCCTGTATTTTGGCTTCAGCAATCATAAACTTTTGTTTACCGCCATTAGCTCGACTTGGTTGAAAACCAACAGCTGTTTCGTAGATCCTTTAACATTGGGCTGAGTAGTACTGGGTCGTACACATCCGTATAGGCCTAATGCCCCTTTTCAAAAAACTATATCCTACCTTTGACGTAAATAAAAACACAGAAAAAAACATTTGATAGTAGGATGATGGTGATGGAAACCAGTTTTAAACCCTTGTTCCAAGAGAGAGTTGTGTTTTGATTATATAAAAAGATGCTGCTTTGTGATATCCAAAAAACTTATTATGGGGGGTGATAATAAAATCAGAAGGTGGGTCTCATTCCCAAATTTCGATAAAATAGGGGGGGAGTCATTATAAAATGATTTTAGGGGTGAAAAATTCAAAAAATGCAATTTGACCCCCCTCCCCCCCCCTACAATTAAGCACAAAAGAGTAGCTAGCTATTTTTTACTGAATTTGCTAAACTTATTGGTCTTTGGTTAAAAGTTGCCAGAACTAACATTTTTTGTAAATGATTGTAGATACGTGAGCATTCCTAGTCAGAAGCAGAAAAATTTCAGGCTCTTCTGCTGAGAAGAATATAAGCTTTTTAAGACAGAGTAGCAAATGCTCTAATTTGTCACAATTATTTCTAACCAAAACGATCACCAACATTGTTTTTCTTTGTGTTTTCTCACGGTACAATATCTTGCTAGCCACAAATATTTCTTTAGGCAAACAAGGTTATTTTGCTAGAATATTGGACCAGCCGCTACATAAAATGACACTTTTCATAAACTACCCACACCACACAGCACATGTGTGATATTTAGGATAGAGCTGTATGCAATTTTTCAACACTTGGCCTCAATATAACTACTATATAGCTATAGGTGCATGATAATTATATTTTTTTAGCCCTGTCAGAAGAATTAAAGGTATTCTTTTAGTGATTACTTCGTATTTTCATTCTCTGTGGTACTCTGAGACTTCCTTAATAACATATAAGAAGCTATCTAGCTAGCTTTATATATGCCATCTAAGTTTTATCATTATGTATTATGTTTTATCATCAAGCATTGGGTGCAAGTTTGGCTAAGATGGGTTCATCAAATGTAAGAGAAGTAGTGATATATTAGCTAGCTAGCTCCATACACTTTCTTTGTTTTCCTGAAAATGTCTTTTCGTCCGATTTACACTTGGTGCCATCTTTAAAAAACAACAAAAACTCCATCGCCGTGCTCCGCAAAAAAACATCTTGTCTCGCTCACTAACAAATGTACCAAAGAATCACCATATTACATCGCTGGGAAACTGACCCAAAACGGCAGAATTTTTCATATTTTTGATGTATAGGGGGGCGACGCGCGGAAATCGTATAGAAATGCTATATACTCTCCACCATCCTTCCTATTCTCTTATATTTGGCTTATTTAATGAGGAAATGGGCTCTGCTACGCTCCGTGCGCCAGCGCGCACTCCGCAAAAAAGAGTTACCCCATTTTGATGATGTAATCGTTTACTTGATGTTGCATGTCAAATCACTACAGCTTGCTGTTTTGTTATCTCATAATCATTACAGTAACTGAGGTGTGATGGCTGGTAGGTTGATTGTTGTAAGTTGTAATGGTAGGGTGATTTGGGCTGTGATGATCGGTAGGGTACGGATGAGACTGAATGTCGAATTTCTTTGCGATCGTAACAAACATAATGCTGTAATGTTAAAGCACCTTGTTTAGGTTGCATTTGGTTCGATATGTTAATAAGCAGCATGTTGTAATGATAATGCACCTTGTTCAGGTTTTGAATTTGGATCTGTATGTTAATACACAATTTTTTTCTATACGCAACTCATTTTTTCAGCAACTGAACTGGATTTGCAATCAATTAAGCAATTTTAGTTCTGTACAAATTTAGTTCTGTACAAATATAAGCACAAGCAAGAATAATGTTTTGGCACACTTCAGTTTATTTTTAAGAAATTTCTTTTTTACCAAAAATATGACTTCATTTCTTTTTCCCCTGTTTATTATATATATATGTTTAACAAAATTTAGACATAGATATTGGCTAAAAAATAACTTGAGATCTGACCAAAATCCAAGTTGCTTATAAAAAAAATTGTGCAATCAGCTCAATGCTGTAATGCACCTTTGTTCAGGTTGCATGTGCACCTTGTTCAGGTTGCAATAGTATCCATGGTTAATGTAACAATCACAGACCTTAGGCTAGGTTAGGCTGTGTTATGACCCTCCACCTCCACCTACAACAACACCATTAATAATCAGCATATTGCTGTAATGTTAATGCACCTTGTTAAGGTTGCATTTTCACCTTGTTCAGATTGGAATGGTTTTTAATGTCCAAGATTGTGATTGTCTGCAAAATAGGTGAATTTAGGTTGTAATTATCATTATGAATGAGATAGGCATATTATACACGTGCAATCTACAGATGGTGAAGAACAAACTGCATCTTCAATACCATCATCACAAAACTCGTCAAGTTCTTTCAACAAATTAATATACTTTTCCGTAGTGATATTGAGTTTTTGACAGTTTTATTCGATAATGCTTTCAGTCGTTTCTCTTCCTCTTGTCTGGCTTTCATACGGGGATGTGTATTAATGTACAAGAGTCGTTCTTGAGTAATTGTTTCAACAAGTGCCCAATTTCATTCTTTTTCACATCTTGATAATGCAGTGTAAGCTGTACCAAGGTTATTTTTTCCATCTGAATTGATTGTTGTAACTTGATACGACTGTGGGTGGCAGTTTTACCATCTCCAATTGGCATACCCTGACTTTTGGCAATTGTTATCGCATATCCAGGCATCAATGGCAGGCCATTTCTGCTACAACAATCAGACTCACATCGGCCTTCAACAGCAGTAATTGGTACCCAAGTTGGATGTTCTGGAATCCATAGTGGGCCTTTATAATTTGGGAAATTGACAACAACAGCTATTGGAAATTCAGGCGGTGACATATTTGGTGAATAAAGGATTGCAATTACTTTTCCCATGGCACCATTATTGAGACGTTTTTGGTTCTTGGTGAGTATTACAGTTGCACCAACTGCCATTAAAGATCTCAGCGGTATTTGACCCACTTGCTTATCAGTCAAAGAGTGATGTTTACCACGGCCTCTTGATGGAATAACAGCAACTGGCACACCAAGGCTGTCTAATTTATTGTGGTTTTCTTCATTAACTTCATTCCATGTTTCCATCAATGTTAAGGACGCGCCCATGAAAAAAGTTACATTTTTCGGTTTGGGGCAAAGCATTTTCGTAACGACTACTTATATCCTGCCAATCTTGTTGAAAACAATGAAAAAGTTAATATGGTTCAATAATCTCTCAATTTTTAACCAATAACATTCAACGGTTTTATGTCTAATCGTACTTAATGTTTTGCTAAGGCTTGGTCACACTTGATTATCCCATGATTGAGTTAATTATCCCAGCATTTACACGAGGAAAGAAACAACTGGCTGCCTATGAAATTGAGTCAACTTGGAATATAGGTTCTGTTCGCATTCGTATTGAAAGAGTTATCAGGTTAATCAAAAACAGATACACCATTATAAGGACATGTACGTAATGCTGACATTTCGCGGAGAAATTTTACAATACAACCTACGATAGGATAGATATATTTTTTGATGCTACGATGCTATGCTACAATGCTACGATGCTATGATACGCTGCTATGATGGATACGATGCTACAATGCTACGATGGATACGATGCTATGATACGCTGCTACGAGGGATACGATGATACAATGCTACGATGGATACGATCCTATGATACGATGTGCAATACTGCAATGCTATGATTTGCGCAAAAGACAACGACTATTTATTATTTGCTCATACGCTGTTATACGCTATGTATGTAGGTTAGTAAATATATCCCGTTAAAGAACGAATAAATGGTAAATGGATGATAATTAACTGGATGCAATGGTATGATGTAGCGATGGTTACGACGTGGATAATTTTTTTTACAAAAAAAGAAAATTGTTAATAAGAACGTAAACATTTTAAATAAGGTTTAAACTAACCAACATTTGTATGCTGATAAAATTAAAGACCTATCTTGATGGAACACATATCTAGGTTTACAAGAAAGTGTTAATTTTTGTTTTTGCCTCCAATGTCCCTCAATTTTGTTTGGTGTGATCACCTTCCGAATTAACAAACTCAATTGAGTGGTTTACTTTAAAATGCAAATAGTCCTTTTCGCCTAAGATATCGTACGCTTTCCAACAATCCGAAATTATAATCGAACCAGGTAGAATACATTGTTCAATTATGGGTAACAGTGTGTTCCTATCTCTTTTGTCAACAGCAATCATAAAGTTTTTTCGAGTTTTCTCTTCAATACCACCAAAAACCCACTGTCCATCCACATGATGGCCTAAAGTAAATGTTCGAGGTTGAAAGTAAGTCGTTATATATCTTTTTTTTACAAAATAATAATAAAACACATTTACCGCGATGGTATTTTCTTTTACCAAACTTTGACTCATCGATCTGAACTCTAACACCTGGACCACATATAGGTGAGGAGCTGTTCATCATAATTTCGTCGCAAATCTTTCTGCAAAAATTGTCCCAGTCTACTGCATTCCGTGTGGAAATTCCCATTTCACGTATTATCTGTTTTTGTTCTGTACCTTTTAAACAAAACAAAATAGTCATAAATATTTGGGTTGGTAAGTTAAGTTGATAAAATTATGTATTTTCGGAAGAATTATTACCTGTTGTCCACCAGTAAGTTAATTCGATGATTTCTTCAATTCTCAAATTACTCTTTTCAAACCACGAACCTTTTCTCATTGAAATGTCTTTGATGTTGTCATCGCCACTTAAAACCATCTGAAAAATATAGAGGTGCTTTTTAAAATTCGATAGTAGAACCACAAACAGGGCATTGTCTGGACCTTGCTATAACGTTATTTTCAAATGACCAACGAATGGCTGTATCCTTATTACATATAACATCTCTTAACAGTTTTCTAAAATTGATATGGTGACGTTCTTTTTCACTTCTATTATAACTACCACTATGCCCACCAATCTGCGTCTCTTAATCTTTAGTTTCTGTAGACAGGTTAAATGTTTTCAAAGTCTGAGATCATCTTTCTCTTGTTCTTTCCATATTTTTCTAAAATCAAGAATAAAGAAATTTTCTAAATCTGTTCGTGTTTAAAATAAAAAATATTTAGCTGGTAAGAATTTAAAATGCAACTAAAATCATAACCGACAATATGTATAACCATATATATATATAGCTTAAATTAAATGTAAATTCACAGTGTGCTAGCGTGGTCACTTATATAAGGTGTAAAATAAGGTGTTAGTTCTGTTAGACAAGGGAAAACATAAATAGTCAGGATAATTGTTTATATCTACCGATTAATTAGTAATAGTGAAAATAAAAATTAAAACACGGTAATTAGATGAAAATAAAATAACACAAGTATTATAGCTAGTATAATTTTAAATTTTATAACATTTTTTAAACCGTTCAATTTTTCTTCATTGATTATAACCCCTATTTGGTATAGGTGTTGTTCTCATGCTGATACTAATAAGTTTGTTTATTTTTGATTTGTATCATGTGTCGTACTTTTGAACGATCCCTGTTTGTGGTGATATCTGATAGTAAATTCTTAAATTCATGTTTAATAAACACTACTGATTCATTGACGGACCGATCTGTGCGGAATCTCTCAATTTTACCAGCGTTGTTGGAATCGACGTTTGTAACGAGAGGACCGTTACAAAGAAAGACCGTCTGCGTTATTTGTTCCATTGTTGGATTAACCTTTTTTTTTTTTTTTGTTGAAACAAGCTCCTGGATAAACTATAAGAAAATAGCATAAATACGGTTAAGTTCAGTCTGGCAGTTGAATTGAAAAAAGCCAATTGCTAATTGGTGTACCGTTGAAAACATGTCTTTTTGATGTCAACTAAGTAAATTGCGCGATGCAATGTAGCAATTTGTATCTCCTCGTCAAATACGAACTCTGCGTTTTCCGACAAACAAGCGAAAGTTTGTTCCAAATTATGTATAGCAACTGCAACACGAAGAACTAAATCAGTAATTTTGGACTTAGGTGTTGGCCTCCCATTCATCAAACAATCATTGAATTCTTTCCAGTAATCAGTTTCGGCTTGTTGAAACAAACTAAAAAAAACTAGATTTAAAAGATTTAAAGGGTGGAAATTGGAAAGTTAGTGAGGCAGTTCTTTCGGCGGATAGTCAGCTCAATTTCAAAAAGATTTTAGGTTTGCATCAGACTGATCAGGCTGGCTTAGGGCTCTTAGACCACAAAAATATACCACCAAAAGGCACTTATGCTTACCGAAAGCTTGTTTCCAATATCATTGAAGAAAACGAAGAAGATATTTACCATGTCAGAGCTGTACAGTTGCATTTGCAAGGCAATTGGACAAAGTGGTGCTCTTATATGAAAAATGATTTATCTTAGAGAACAATGTCTAACTTCCTTTTGTATAGGGGCAACCTACGACACCCTTCCCTCTCCAACCAATCTTGTGAGATGGGGGAATTGAGAAAGACAAAAGTTGCATTCTGTGCAAGAAACCATCCTCAAATGTTTCTCACATATTGGGTGCCATGACTCGGTTTTAATTGTTTTGGTTAAGGCATTAAAAGAGTTTTTGGTATCATATGAACCACTTAAGGTTTCCAAGTGCAACAAAATTAATTTCATTCCGGCCGGTCAATCACCATCTAAGAAGAGGAATACAAAGTGTCCAGGCCTTCTTCACCTTGCTTCCGATTGGAAAATACTGTCAGATTTAGATTTCGTTTTAGTTGTTCCACCATACATTGCAATAACACAACTACGCCCAGACGTATTATTAATATCGAGTTCTTCCAAAACTGTAATTATGTTAGAACTGACCTGTCCATGTGAAGAGAACACGGAATATTGGCACGAACGAAAGCTTAACAAATATTCTTCACTTTGTTATGCTATGAAAAACAATGGATGGATCGTGCATTTCTTTGCCATTGAGGTGGGCGCAAGGGGTTTCTGTTCAGAATCTGTAAGGACCTGTTTTCGTCGCCTTGGTTTCCCTAACAAGCCTTTACGTTCCCTATTAAAATCCCTAACTTTTATCTCCATGAGTGCTTCTTTTTACATCTGGATGTCTCGAAATTCAACCACTTGGGTTGAGCCTGAAAACGCCCAAATCATTCCGGAAGTTTCTACTGTTACAAATATGGAATGTAAGAAACCAAAAACCCCTGAGAAATCTTCCGCAAGTCACACAAAATCTTGTAAATTAAAAAAAACCCGAAAAACTTGCTACAAGGTCTTTTAAAACAACAGTCGCATTGCCATCTAACACTGATTTTAGGAATAGCTGTCTAAAAAACTTGGGAAACACATGTTATGCAAACTCAATCTTACAATGTTTTTATAACCTTCCAAAAGTTAAAGAAGCCATTTCTGTCAGCAAAACAACCTCAAAGTTAGGCGAAGCATTTGTAGGTGTTCTTCAAAGTTTGGCTGTTTCTAGAAGTCCAGTTGACCCCTCCCATTTTTTGCGTGCTATGAAACATCATATTAGACTTTCCATTTCTTGGAAGTCTTTTTAGTATTGGCATCAAGACATCCACCACTTGCAATTCATGTCATATTACCAGCTCCTCAGAAGTTATAGCACCATGCATCCAACTCTCTCTGCACCCTAAGTTACAATCTTCCTTAGATAATTTCTTTGAAAGCGAGGAGTTGTCAGACACTAATGCTTACTTCTGCCATGTTTGCAACGCTCATCAAACTGCTTCAGTTGAAAAAGAGGTAGTGTCGTGCGGTTCCCATCTCATTTTACAGCTAAAACGTTTTGCCAGTGCCAACGGCCTTGTGTCAAAAATTGCCTCTCGTATTACTGCTTACCCTGATACCATTTCCATACCTTTTACCGGAGATGGAGAAGTGAAATTTCGTAAAAATTTTCAATTAAGGGCTATTATCAACCATTGCGGCAACTTAAATAATGGTCACTACACAACCAAAGCCTTCGACCAAAAGGTTCACAGGTGGATACATTGCAACGATAGAGCAGTAATTTTCCGTGATGACCGTCTTATTAACAGTCACGAGTCATATGTTTTCTTTTTAGAAGAGCTGAGGTAAGAATATTTTAACCAGAATGAGTCAGCAATGGGGCTTGACTACACTCAGTCTTGTCTTTGGAGAGTGACGACTCCATTTATTACCCCAGTCAAAAATAAAAACAAAATCAAATAAAAATTAAGTTAGCAAGGGGGTTTGATCATACTAGGTCTTGTCTTTGGAGAGTGACGACTCCACTTATTACCACAGTCAAAAATAAAAACAAAATCAAATAAAAATTAAGTTAGCAAGGGGGTTTGATCACACATGATCTTGTCTTTGGAGAGTAACGACTCCACTTATTACCTGAGTTAAAAACAAAGAATAGCACAATTGAACAGAAAGCGGTTAAAGTTTACTTTAGGAAGATAGGGATGTCTAGTTTCTGCTGATGACCGTCCACAGACCTCTTCGAGGTGACCCAGCTAGACATCCAGGGTACTTAGGCTCAGAAATTTGGGTCGAAACCTACCTGCCCTTGGTTAAAGTTCTGTTCATCTTTTCAAATGTTTTTTTTTTTTTTTTTTAATTAATTCCTTGAAAAAAGGGAGAATTGTGCTTTTAGAGGCATTTTCTCTAGAGGAGTACAACCTCTAGCCTATTTCCAAAGACCTAACAGGTTGAGTTCATCATTGCTGTGGCTAGCCACCTCTTTGTAAATTATTTTCTTTAGCAAAAGAGGTAATCGTACCGTTAAGCATCACTACTGAAATAAAATTGTGGAGGGTTAGATTTGTCAATATTTGTGAATGGTGTGTAGAGATCAGTTATCTCTTGAAACGGTAAAGTCGAGAGTTGTTCTTTTGCAAGGTTCTTGCGTTAATGGACGGACGGAATTTGGAACCAGCATTAAAAACCTATCCATGGTGCCGTTTCCATTGTCAAGTTGTGATAAAATCAAAGCCAAACTCTTGACTTACGTGACACCTGAAAAAGAACACCTTTATAAAAACAAAAAGTGGGTTTATATAAAGGATAAAATGGTTGAACTAAAAGCAGTTATAAAGGTATATAAAATTTCCTAACAATATCACCTATTGCTAAATCAAACCACTATCCCCAACCCTAGCCAACAAACTCATTAATAACCATGATCCTAACTGTTAACCTAATAAAAACATTACGAACAACATGAAAGCAATGGAAAACCCTAACCATAAATCGTTAATGTAACAGTAGTAACGAAGGTATAAGAATACATAACGTGACAAACAACAGCGTAGAAAGCAAATCGATAAAATAATCTTAAACATCTCCCTAACGAGATATTTTAAAACTCATGGATATAATAAAATTATCCGTAACCCTAACCGTAACCCAAAAATTTACAATCAGCCGAGAGGCTACGAAGGCAATAAAAACACACATCCTAATTGTAGCCGTAGGAGGCAATTGTGTAGTTATAAAGATATTAGTGAAAAAGCTGTTATACCTGATCAAAAACCAATATAGAGAATGGGACATTATCAGGCAAGTTACCCTGGTTTTCTGTAGCAAAATTCAATCGACACATTCCTCCGGAAAACAATTTACACAACAGTTGTGTATCACCACTGTTATTCTCATCGTCTGCTTTCAACATTTTGAGCATGTACTCAGCGATTTCTGGGTTTGCAATAAAAGCTCTGCCTTTATTTGCCAATAACTTTGTTAGTCCGCTTCTAGTGTGTTACTAATTAAAGTCTCATCTACACCTAGATTCTTAATGGCTCTGTCACAGCGCATTTAAAAGCAGGTGACTTTCATGTACTTGGTGGTCCAACAAAGATTGATAATAAATTCAAATTTGTTTTAAAACGGGATCGTATTTCCATCATTGCTTGTCCATTAGCCAGCAAGTAGTTTATCGTGTTAAACATCGGTTACTAAGATATACGCAGCATTGGCACCAATCACTGCGCGAAAATAAGTGTTGTCCGCCCTTGATTTTATCGGGATTATATGAAGATTAACCCATGTAATCGTCAAGTATCCGGAGTTGTCAGAGTTGGACAACACTATAGGTTGTCTTATGTGGTCTAGCGGATTTCTGCACATTCTACGACATGGAATTTGCCAGTGAAACTTCATGTTATCTACGCCGACAACTTTAAAAACGTGATGTGGCTTATTCCGACAACGTGAAAAAAAAGTCCTGTTTTCAAGCAGAATACATTAAAACATGAATTAGCTTATTCAGACAACGTTACAAACGCCATGTTTTAAGCTGGCAACATTAAAAACATCAAGTGACCCATTTAGAAAACGTTAAAAACGCCTTGTTTTTTTAGTGGAAAATGTTAAGAACAACATGTGTCGTATGCAAGACAACTTTAAAAAACATGTTGTTTGTTAGCTGAAAACATGTGTCGTACCAGGATAACATCACCCCTATGTATTTATACTTATATCTTGTTGTTTACACAGAAAAGGTAAATTTAAATCAAGTAAGTTGATAAAACATGTTTTTATTTCAAAAAATAATATAATACAACAACAGTCTTAATATAAAACGAGTGCACATGGCACAATAAATACAAAATCAATCCATTAGTTGAAAATAAATTAGTTAAAAAACTTCACTCATCTACAATAAAAACTGAAGTAATCATCTTACAATACAATAAAATTGTTATAAACCTTTGGAAATAAATAAATCGTAACCGTAATCTAAAGTTTTTTGAGGGGCTTCTTGCTGAAAAGGCACCAACAGTCCTCTTCACCATCTGTTCCTTAGCCCTTTTTGAAGAGCTTTCATTATATGACTGATCTATTTTATCAATTAATTTTTGATACTTTTTAGTTCGCCACAAAGGTTTTTTTACTTCAAAGTATCGACACCCTTTCTCGTCTTCTCTTTCTTCCTCGGAAGACATCATATCGGGTGTAATGGCTTTCGATAACAGTTCTTTTTGTTGTGCGTCTATGTTAGCCATATTGTTCAGGACCTTGCACCTGCGTGTTGCTTTCTAAAACCAAAAAAGCATATATAATTGCCATAATCATATTTTTATGCAACAAAATACCAGATAACAAAACCTACATGAATTCGCCTTTGACTTTGAGCATTTACTCGTTTACCATCTGGATTATTCTTCTGCTTCCGCTGTTGTGTAACTTTACTCTCGTAATAAGTTCGTATTCCAGCTGAAACAAAAATCAGTGAGAGTATTTATAATTCTTTATTTATATTACACTGTTCTTTTATATACTTTTCATGCAGTAACCAAAAAAATAAATAAAATATATCTTTATGTAGAAAAATAATTGAGATCAACAACATACCGTTAACAACAACATCTCTATTTTCCAGGTTAGGCAGTATTCCACAAACAAAATTTCTGATGTACTTAGTTGTTTCAATGTTTTGTTGATGAAATGGTCTAGGTAAAGATAATTTTTTACAAATTCATTTATAATACACTACATATACACTATTTTGTTACATGCTAACATGAAGTCAACTCATAAATTAAAAAGTGTATGCTTCATACCCAAGTGCACTATCACTTTCCCATACATTGAGTGTTTGCTGATTGCGTTCATTGTACGCTCTTTTTATGTGATGCTAAACAATTAAGTATGAAAAAAAATCATCCTAAGGATAACACAATGAGAATAAAAATAGAGGTTTTAGCCCAGCTAATACTTACCCTTACATGATTTGGAACTATAATTTTTTTATCCTTTTGTTTTACATTTTCAATGCCATTAATTCGTTCGCAAATATCTTTATATCTCTGATTTTGTTGTTCCCCTATCCTGTCAATTCTCTGTAGAAGTTGCCTCAATAAATCTAAAAAACGAAAAAACTCTGAACATTAGCTGCACCTATAAATAAAAAAATATTTGTCAAGACAAGTCAAGACATCTAAGAATGAACACTCACCATCAGTAGTTGAATGTACATGTGAAGAACTTGTGCTATTAGCAACTGAAAAATCCAATGGTTGCAGTGACGTGTTACTAATTTCACCATTTTCATGATTTTTAAATGATGAAGATGGGTTGTTCAGAGCAGATGTTGACGAATCTGTAGCTGGTGATGAAGCTAATGGTGTTTTTATAACACTAGGAGAATACTTTAAACGCATGCTAGGAAATTCCTTAGTTGTGGCTACATCGGTTACCTCTTCATCGGAACTATGATATTAAATTTTTTTGATATGTTTGTTTTAAACTTTAGTATAGCGAGCTAACTATCTTTCCAGCGTGCACACTTTGAATGCAGTTACAAAAAAGCGCGATCGATCATGTGGTATATATTAGTCAGATTGTGTATGTAAGTTTCTAAAACTTTTATGTAACTGTTTATTAGGCGAATGTGGCCACAACCCATCTTTTGTATTTCACGTGGCCGGTTGACGACTACAAGTTTTAGATTCTCTTTCCATATATATTCTATGGTCAAAGCGACCACGGTGCGCTTAAAAAAATAAAATAAAATAAAAACAAACAAACAAAAGAAACGCGCGCTTTTTACTCATAATGGAAGCTGTCGATTTTTGCTAGGTCGTTTTTTGCTGCAGTAGATTTGAGATTTTGCTTAGAAGATTGGAATTGTTTTGCTTGTTTAGCTGGGTGTATTTTTATTCAAACTAAATTCCGTAAATATTTGATTGTCAGGTGATAGCTAGCTAGCTATCTGTGCATATGTGCAAAATTCTCTAGCTAGAAGACAGAAAGATTATCAAAGGTATCAAAGCTAACAGCTAAGGTAAGCTATGCTAGTTATAAGTACGATTTAGGCAATCTGTCTGCTTTTATTAGGTTATTAAGATATAAGCTGAGACCAGTCTATTTCAAACTTTATTTCTGAGAGTTGAGGCATAGCTTAGCTACCTTGTTCGTCACACAACACTATGTCATGGTGGACCGCAATCTGAGGCTATCTGTCATATGAGGGCAGTTAAAAAAGCGTATAATTTATTGTCAGAGGAATAAAAATTTGGTTTAGGAATTTGTAAAATATTTTACGAATTGTATGTAGCTAGCTATAGCTAGGGTTTGTTTGATAAACCGCTAAGATAAATTTTATCGTGATACAAAGGCAGTTAGAAAAACCTTTATATACGTTATTGTCAGAAATTTTTCCAGGAATGAAATTTTGCGGCTTGGCAATGTTTAAAAATCTCTTATGAATTATAAGGCTTGTTTTATAGATGACTTTCAATGTTTACCTATTTACGGGATTTTTGCACATGCGTGGAAAAAAATTAGAAAAATCGACAGGCCAAAAAATGCAGACCGTAGGTGAAGAAAGTCAAATTATGGTTAAAAACTTGTACTGTGGCTACTAGCATCTTTATATTGATATATGATCTAAATCTAAACTACATGCAAGCTATATTCTAATTTCAAGATCAAAAGATGCCCCTAACTGAAAATAAAGTTTGGAATGGACTGGTCCACGACTTACCACCTGCATTGTTTTGCGTGTTAATTTGCGTAAGACGTCTGGGGATTATAAACAACACGTGTCACGATGAAAGTCGTCTATAAACCGCTCAGATAAATTTTTCTTTTTTTCTTTTTTTTTTGTATCGTAAATTTTTTTTCTACAACAAATTTTGAAAATAAGGTACATTATTTAAGCAGAAAATTATTATGTTTAGATATTTTGTGTTGAATTTTGCTTCTAGTTTATGAAGTTTAACGATGAATTCCTAGAAATGCAGGTCATTGTTGTGTTTTTAAATTCAAAATGTGTATAATCAGATAGAAAGAGGTTCTGGGTAAATTTTTGTACCTTGTTTTAGCTTTTACAATGACATCAAAGTATATCACATGTTATGCCTGTCATCAATCATTCAGTGGACGTTATTTCTCACAGCATGTTTGTAAACAAAAACAAATAAATCTTGATGATGATTCATTTGAAGTAACAGAACAACCATCTATTGACACTGTTAACAGTGATGAACATTTAGTAAATGAGAATGACACAACTGATGAAGCAAAAGAATGTCTTGACATTAGTGAAGTTCCTGAGGATATGTTCTTCGAATTTTACCAGGAAGCTTCCTTCTTAGATAGTGATAATGAAGAAGAGGTTCCACAACATTCAGAAGGCTATAAGCTCACTAGATGGTTGTGCATATTCCTTGCATATTGGACTTACACCTTTAACATTACTGATACTGCAATACAATTTCTCTTGAAATTTATTTCATTATTTTTGAATGTACTGAAAGAGAAGGGTGGAGAAACCGTAGAAGAAATGGCAAAATTTTTCCCAAAAACACTGTATTCATTTCGAAATTTTCTTGGATATGAAAAGTGTTATTATACGAAGTTCGTAGTTTGTATTAAATGTCATTCATTATATGAACCAGATAAATGTGTTGAAGTATATAAAGGTGAAAAGATATCAGCAAAGTGCAGTTTTATAAGGACTCCTAATCATAAGTTGAAACACTATCGAAAGAAATGTGGGCAACCATTACTGAGAACTATTACGTCACCTTCAGGAACATGTATATTGTACCCATTCAAAACGTATTGCTGCAGATCAATAAAGAAGTCTCTTCAAGCACTTCTTAGAAGGAATGGATTTGAGAAAGAATGTGAAGTGTGGAGAAGTTTACCAAAACACGATAATATGATGTTTGATATTTATGATGGCTGTGTTTGGCAAGAATTTGCACAAAATGATGAATGGTTCTTTGCAAATGAACGTAATTATGCTGTAATGCTTAATGTTGATTGGTTTCAGCCATTTAAGCATCTATGTAGTTTTTCGATTGGTGGCATTTATTTAGTCTTACTAAATTTGCCTCGAGTTGAACGGTTTAAAAGAAAAAATGTCATACCGGTTAGAATTATACCAAATATGGATAAGGAACCACCAACAAATAAATTCCTGAAGCCATTAGTTGACGAATTACATGCAGCATGGGATTATGGATTCTCTTTGTACTCACTTAGAACTGTTAGAGAGGAAACATTTAAATTAGCATTGATATGTATAGGTTGTGATATTCCAACTTGTAGGAAATTATGTGGCTTTCTTGGTATGTTTTTATATTCAGAATTTTTTATTCGTTATTCGTTTTGATAAACGTAGTATTTTAACAATGAAAGTTTTTATTTTCTGTTTATTTAAAATAAAGGTCAGATATTAATATATAACAACAACTTAATTCTCTTATAATTTTAGGACATGCTGCTGCTCATGGTTGTTCAAAGTGCAATAAGGTCTTTCCTGGCGAGTTCGGAAATAGAAATTATGGTGGTTTTTCAGTCGAATTATAGGATAAACATACAACAGAGCAACACAGAGAGCAAATGGTTTCAATTATTGATGCTACCACTGTTCAGGAAAAGGAAAGATTGGAATCACTGTATGGAACTAGGTATTCTGTTTTTGCTGAACTACCATATTTTCCATGCATAATTTGTTTCTTGGAACTGCCAAACACATTCTACAGATTTGGAAAGAGCTTGCATACATAGACAAAAAGGCTTTAGAAATTGTTCAAGCAAGAGCAGACTCTTTTCATGTTCCATGCGACGTTGGCAAGATACCACAAAAAATAGTTAGCTCTTTTGATGGATTTACTGCAGATGAATATAAGAACTGGACTCTCCTGTTTGCCTTATATTGTTTGAAGGATATTGTGCCAAAGAAAGATCTGCAATGTTTCAACAAGTTTGTCCTTGCCTGTCAGTATCTGTGCCATAAAGTTATATCTAAAAGAGACGGGACGTAGCTAGCTAGCTACACTGAATAGGAAGGATCGTAAGCTGGTATATTTTATATGTATAGCTAGCTATATATAATTATATATATATACATATAAACGAACACAAATAAGGTGTTATCCGGTCATTCCAAGAAACATAATGTGTACGCAATTTAAAACAATTTTTCAAACAAATGATTTGAATTTATACATTAATTTTCCACAATTGCAATAACTTTTTGCTGTGATAGTATTTGATGTACTGACTTTGATAGTTTTAATCGTTTTTTAAGTCATCATTACTTGGGACTGTCCCATTTTCGTTGAAATATAGCATTTCGTAATCCTTTATGTAGCTTTTGCATTTCTTGTGTGCATTCTTGACATCATTTTGTAGTTTGGGCATAATATTATTGCAAATCTTACGTGACGATTCATACTTGTGAAGCTTGAACAAGACGTGATTTTTGTCATATTTACACAAGTTTTCAGAAATGCCAATAACTTTAAAAATAGATTTTGCTGTTGATGACTGTAAGTTGTGATTATTTTGGATAGCTTCTTTGTATAGGGGCATGTTATCATTACTGGTCAATGTTTTCTCTTCGTTATTTTCACACACTTCTGTTAAAACAATATTATAATCATTGGCCTGTGAAATTAACTGTGTCTACCTCTTCCTCCGTTTCCTCCTGTTGCAGTATAAAATCTTTCCTTCCCATGTAATCGCCATCTTAAATTTTAATTTGTTGAATAGGGAGAACAATATCATCTTCTATACATTTTTCCCAACATTTCTCCAAATGTACATCAACGTCTCTTAGAGATGCATCTTCATACGCCATCATGCTTGGCCCTTCTCTATAATTGGGCTCATTGCAACCATCATGAAACACTACTTCCCCAGATTCAGTGTGCCACCAAACACCTTCACCACATATTAAATAATCAGAAATTCTCTCTAGATGGGCTTGGAAAATTTGATTTTTTATTTTGCTTGTGTCAAATCGTGTGTTAGTATGAGGACCTGTATGAATAAATTTAACTATTTAGATTTATAAATTTGAACACTTTCAAGCCTTTTATAATGAACAAGAAGTATCTTAAATAATAGATTTGTTTATGTACAGAAAGGTGGATATCATCTTATCATAGTTAATTCAAACAATATATTAAAGGCTACAAAAGTAATAAAATTCAACTAAAATGAGTATATATACTGACCTATCAGTTTGCAAACTTCGAAACATTTGACATGTATGTTTGTTTCACACCATTCTTTTCCATAAGTTATTTCTCAGCCTCCAGACGTATTATGCTATTATCTCTAATAGCTTCCATATTCCGTGGTGACGTGCTTGTGCTTATGGAGTTTAACATACTGAAAATTCTCTCCTCATTTTCTGTGTGCAGAGAGCTAGGTGGTAATATTCTTGCAACATGAGGTAGATGGTTGATTATTGAATGAAAGTAAATTCCATATAACTTCTCTTTCGAAATCTTTTTGGGTTGCTTTCCAAGGATGTCAAACCATAATAAGGCATGTTTAAATGTGATGTTACACAGCCTGAGGATATACCTTGGCGATCTCTCCAATGCCTTCATATATGTTTATTTCAGTAAGTGTGTATAATAACTGAAGAATATTTTCGGAACATCCTATTTTTCTCATGTTATCGTAGACAACACATGCAGATAGTCTGTAATCACACCCACGTACTTTGTCTTTACTGCCATAGCAACCATTAAGTGTGTTTAAAAACTGATCTTTTTGCTTTCCTTCCAATATTTCAGGTAGAACATCCCATACATTTTTGATATGCCCTTTAGTATCATGCAATGGCTCGATAGGGGATATTTCGTATTGTTTGAGATTTTGTTGCTCCATTGGTTTGAATGCATTGTTAAAACTAAGTGCAGGGATTCTGAACGTGCCAGAAAGATGATCTTTCAATACCTTTAAAATACAAACAAATAAGCTTTACACTTTCACTTGCAGCTGAAATCAGTGAATGAAATTTGTAAAAGATATATATATACGTATATATTTCAAAGAGAATTTTTTTAACCATGGAACTATAGTAATACCTTTTCTAATGCGCCTTTAGTTTTTTTTACATCAAGTACACCACTTATCATGCTACGATCACCTAACTCTTGATGAAGCTCTGAGGTCTTCAGGTTTTTAAAAGGATTGATTGATGATACTTTTCGTCCAGCTGGACCTGCAATTACCTGCATTAAAAATCTTCAATTGTTGTATACATTTATGTATATAATTTTATTATTGGTAACCATTTTGCAGATTTAACCTTTTGCGTTGATCTGCCTAATTTATAAAATTATTATTTTTAACTTGTGAGATAAATTTTTTTTAAAAAAACATTTAGCTGCTAGGTTATTTCCTAAGTTTCAACTAGTTTATAAATTTGATATTAATGGATCTCACCTTCATTCTTCTTTCTTCCAAAGTTATCGATTTATTACGAAATGAATGTTCTAACTTAGTGAAACGATGTACATTAGTACCACACATACATGGGTAATTTCCACCGATTTGATTACCACTTTCGTATTGCTGCTCTGGATGGTCTCCTAAAAAATTTGATGAACAGTATAAACAACGTATAACACTGTTTTATAAAAATACCACTAAATATTTTGTTCCTCATGGGAAAGTCATTTAAGGAGATCAAATTTGAAAATAGATAAAGAGTACCCAGACTTTTTGAAAGTACCCAGATGTTTATACAATGTAACCTTATGTCAATATTTTGTAATGTCCTATAATTTTAAACTTTTCACTATTTTAGGAGTACTTACCATGAAAGAATCTTAAAGAATATTGTATTGTCTTTTGAGCATCATTATCGTGGATTTCAAACGTTGATGTACGTCTTCCATCCTTGTTTCTACATATGACAATTTTTCAGCAATGCTGTCACTGGTCCTGCCAAGAATATATATCGAAGGACTTTCTACGATTTGTTGTACATCAATACCTTTCCCAAATTTATTTTCCATTTCTTCATCTGTAAAAATATTTCTGTGGAATATATAATTTTACCAGTTAAAAGTAGACGTCCGGAATTTAATACAGAAGCATGATCTGCCCAAACTAAAATGTTTCGTTTTATTGTTTGTATATCATCTCGTAGTATTCCCTTTTTCTTATGTTCAAAATACAATTTTTTTCGTATATCAAGCAGTGCAATTTTTCTTCCTGCTATTGTGTATATAGACTCGATCAGAGTGCCAGATGTGTCCAGCCTGAATTTTTTAAATGATTTTGATTCTATCAATTGCCCAAGATTATTCTTTCCATCTCTCACATTCTGCAGCATGTCTTCTCTGATTTTTGAATAAGGACGCGGCATTGGTATTGAAATTCCTGAACCACCTGAAATACAAATAAGAATTTTAGTACAATTTTTTTTAGATGTGGTTTTCATGAAAGAGAAGTTTATTTTACTTGGAAATTCTCATATGCTCTACGCGTTTTATTTTCATTGAACATATTGTTTTTGAAACGACGAAGATCAACATTCTCACTTTCTAGAAACTCTTTAACAACCATATTTGCTGTTGTTCCACATATTCCATATTTTCTTGCCAATGCTGATAAATTAATCTACGAAGAAGACATTAGACTGTTAGAAAATTTATAGTGAAGGTTTTTCATCTTGTTATATTATGTTATTATACTATGTTGCTTACTTTTTCACCATCTGCCATAGCATTAACTTCGCAAAGTAATCCATTTCTATCAAATTCCAGGTTTGATTGGACAGGCGAATGACGTTTTCGTTTTTTAACACTTGGATTGTCAGGGGTTGTCTCATTTGCTCTTTTTTCTATGAAACAACACTTTTTTTATATGCCAAAATAGTTTCAAAGTTCAGCCTGGATGTTTTTTAGGAAATATATTAAAGCTATAGACCCTATTTTATTTCCTTAAAATACCTTTTTCACCATATATATATATATTATTTAGTTTTTTTAATTTTAATATATTACAAGTTAGCAGTTAAAAAAAGGATTAATTTGAGCCTTATGTTTATGGGCTATATTTTATAGGTCATTAGTTTGCAGAAATGATTTCTGATTTAATTTATGTTTCCTATATTTAGAAGATATAACTTATATAAATAGAATTTCATGTGAAAATTATTTTAATTTACTTACTTTCTTGTCTTAGTGATGCATCTAATTTTGTTTCAAGGAATTGACTTTTTCTAAATTTTTCATATCGAGATTTTGATTGTCGTGTACCATAAAACGTTTCCACATCCTTTCCATTTTCCACTTGACATTTTTCTATGGATGCTTTAATGTTCCTATGCATTATCCTCAGATTTTTCTTTCTTGCGTTTTGATCGATTTTTTCCGTGAGATTTGTTGTTGGTACTTTTGTTAAAACTTTTGTAAAGGGTGTGTCAAATACTTTATTCCATTTTCTGTTGATATCCTTTAACACAGTTTTTGCTGATTGAACCATAAATACTTGTTTTTTAACAGTAATAGGAATACTTGTTGTGATTGACAAGGCATTGTTTTTTAGAGGTGGTGTAGATACAATATTGGTGATATCTTCGAGTACATCTTGTACTTTAGATTTTAGGAATAGTTCTTGTTGTTCTCTGAACGCTGTAAAACAACCCATGCAATCTTGTAGAGTATGTCTCATTTTATCTGCTTTATATAAAATATCCCATTTCTTCAAAGAAAAATGTTTCATGTAATTTTCTCTGTCTGCCCCGTGCCACCGCTTTTTGCTGAGATAGGAAATAAAGTCCTTGGATTTTCGCTTAAAGTGTTTTTTCTCAATTTCAATTTCAAATTGCTTTCGAAAAAGCTGGTATTTTTCATCAGTTTTGGTCGAGTGAAGCTCCTTGTGACCTCTTAAAATATTGCACCTCATGAATCCGCATTGAAAAATTGACGCCATGATATTGTTGCATTTGCAATTTAATACGAGTTTTTTTTCTGTTAATGTTTTTTTTTATAAAAAATATTCCCGCTTAATATATCCACCATATTTGTTTATAAATTTCGCGCGCAAAAAAAAAAAAAAATCCGTTTTTGCTAATACGGTTTTTGCAAAACCTATCCAATGTTGGTCTAAGCGCATGCCATGTCGGGAAAATGGCGTTTAAAATACCGACAAATAACAGAAATGTAGGTTTTACTTCTCCGGGGCACTTAATCGGATTTTTTCGGAATTTTTTTTGTTTCCCCGCATCCGTCGCATATCCAGAATGTGGATTATTGCTGTACCGGATGATAAAAAAGATTGAGCCGGAAAATGTGCGGAGATACACATTTTCCGTCATTTTTTGACGCAGTTACATGACGTCATAAATTTAAGTTACAAAGTTTGTACATTACTTTTCCACAAACCTTTCTGATGCAGAACATAGTAATTGCTAACAATATTCACAATTCCAAGTCCTTCTGCCCCGGACTAAATTTGCTTCGTCATAGACATTCCGTAAGTCACTCGAGCCGTTCGTGCGTATTTATCAAAACAATCTTGCAATCTCGTCCTCAGATTTTCTTTTTTCTTTTTCTCGTGTGCACGATGGCTGCACTAGCCACTATCATAAAGCGAAAAAGAAGAGCCCTGATAACGAGATTGATGAATGCTGACGTAATTTCCAGGGTTCATCGTAGGCTCTAGAGAATTAATTAATGTTGCATAATGCTTAGTTTCCGAATCCAAGGTTTGGACTAAGAACTTTGCAAATATAGCTACACGCTTTTTTAAAAGAACTATAGTTAAAAGAGTACCTCCTGCAAGGTCCCTTAGGCCGCTAGGGCCCTGTATTTATTTATATATAAGAAAATCGACTGTTTTTGGTTGCTGATTCAGCTTTATTTATAATCGTGATCATGAATACACGGGGATGTTGAAACTACCTTAAAGAAAGAAACTATTAGGATTTTCAGCTGGAATCAATCGCAAAGGTTATTTCCTGCTAAAATTAAGAAAGGGACCATTTTTTCCCTTTGATTTCGAGATTTTTTCGTGAAGTTTGATCTACAAACGCAGTTGTAGGTAAGAAAATAACCAATCGTTGGTAGCTTAAAAGGGAGCTTAAAAGTTGTAAGAGAGTTGATATTCTGAATTGTTCTCATTGTATGGGAAAAGTGTTAGTCGGGTGATTCTCAGTTTTGAAATTAATTATTTTGCTTCAGGCTGTTCTTATTTTGTTCTTTTTTAAAAAAATTTTGGGCTCGTGTTCTTATAAAACAAACACATGCGTGGGGACAAAAACAGTGAAATTAACATATAGCAAATGTCAATGGTCCATTACCCTTGTGTCGCGTTTTGTCTGCTTCTGAAAAAAAAGCGTGTCTGCAGCGATGTTTGCACACATCATATTTTGTTGTGAGGCAGGGCATGATGTGGGATGCACTAGAATTTTTCGGTATAGTTGCGACTGAATTATCTCCAAGAGTGTTTTATAGTGACCTGTAAAAAAATAGTGTTGGATACGTTCCTCCAAATTCTTTTATAATTTCCAAAAACTGGTTGTTCCGAGTTGGCAAAGATGAGCAATGATCACATTCTGTACGAGAGCAATGAACAAACTCAAATTGATATGTTTTCATCGTACAATGTTCCACGAAATGGCGGTATTTTTGTTGCAGCTCTGTAAATTCCACAGATGATTTTATAGCTTTTCTGGATGCAACACAAAATCGTTATCATTGTGCAACATCACTTATACAACAGTTGCTCTTTCTTAAAAAACGTAGTCTGGTAAGCAAATAAATAATATAAATGGTTACAGGTGGATCAATGGATTAATGGATCAGTGATTATTTCTTTTGCTTTTGTTATTTTCATTAAAATTAAACCAATCATATATTGAACTGACGTAATTGAAGCGTAAAGGAAAAAGGTTTAATCCAGTTGATTTTTTTTAGTATAGTTTATAAAAAAACTGATGCAAATTGTAATCCATGGGCAATAGGTTGCACAACTGAACGTCTAAACAAGCGGCTCTCCACTTTTTTTCTCTTTCATGCAATAGGGAGATCTTGCACTGAATATACCGCGTTGGAAAAAGTTCCGTTTGTAAAATCGTTTCTGAGGCATGTATTGCCATTTACGAATCTCTGAAAGTTCCTTACCTCAAGTCACCATCTTCTGAAAAAGATTGGAAGAAGATCACACAAAGATTTGAGGAAGTCTCTAACTTTGCTCATGTGCTTTGTGCGATTGATGCTAAGCAGATACGCATCAAATGTCCAAGGTTGAGTGGAACTTTGTATCACAATGACGAGGAATTCTTTAGTCTGATTTTGCCAGCCATTTGTGACGCCGATTATTGTTTCACATCAAGAAGTTAAGGCAGCAATAATGATTGTGGTGTACTAGCCAATTGCCATTACAAAATGCTTTTAGAATTAAATACACCAAATTTACCTTAACACGAGCAATTAGACAGCTGGGCGTTCCATCCTTTGCCTAATTTTCTCCTAGAAGATGATATTTTTCCCCTAAAAAACGGTTAATTAAACCTTATCCCGAAAGAAACTTAACCGAAGAGGAAAAGATTTTTAACTAACGTTTGTCAAGATGTTGTCGTGTAATAGAGAATGCCTTCAGTATTTTGGCTGCACGATGGAAAGTTTTTCATCACCCTAAGAGCATCCTTCGAACATATTGAGTAAGTTCTAAGCAGCTTAAGCACTTCACAACTATCTACGCCAAACAAGCAACGCATCGTATATGCCAAACGGTTTCATAGATTCAGAAGGTGGTGATGGCACCGTTCGTTTGGGTGAATGGAGATGAAGAAAATAGAGAAAGTAGAGAAAATAGAGAAAGGTTATACAAATGCGAGATAATCCCAGGTCATACTTTAATTCTCAACATGGTCGCGTTTCTTGGCAATTGGAATTGTCAGGAGAATTACAAAAATAATTAGCATGCATAGAGAACTTATTCTGTATATCTATGCATATTCCTGACTTTACATATTCTAAAATAAACTTAATATTTGCAATGATGCGTTTATTGTTAACTGTCCTCTATAGTCTCTTTAAAAGATACTTGTATCATCTGGTGCTTGCAGTAGAATATTTGGGCTTTCCTTTTAAGTATATGTGCTCAAGAAACCTTGATATATAGGACTTTGCAAAAGCATTTCGCTTGTACCACTGGATGAAGCTATTGATGAAGTATTACTAAGAGTGAAGCCTGCAAATTGCATGTAGGGGTTGTTGTTTTATGTGTTATAAGCACATGGCTGCTTCCTATATTTACTAATCTGATATTTAAATATGATGTTATTTATTTCATGCTTTATCATGCATCGCTTTATCTCCCCGAATTTGCGGCGCATTTTAACTTTAAACCGCAATATCAAAATTTTGTGATCCCAGGTTTTATTTTATCTGTGGTTTAAACAGGTTTTATGCCGAAATTTTTAAAACACGAACATGTTTACATGATGGTTTAACTTTTTAAATCTCCTTAAAAACCTACTTTAAACACACTTAAACACAGTGGAAACGGAACTTTAAAAGCATCAAAGATGAACAATTGGAAAACACTTTGAACAACTTTGACAAAATTGTAATTCTTTCTGCTGCTTTAGTAAACTTGAGAGAAAGCATTGTATATAAGCAAAATTTAAGCCTATTATATACTTCCAGAAAACAATGCAAGAGAAATTTCTGCTATCCCGGAAAAAATAATTTGTGACGATTCCAGGGAATTTGATAACAAGCTGTACAGCAAATCACTTTCTAAATCTGCTCCAAGCAAATGGCACCAACACCTTAAAGGCATCTTTGCAGGTTGTACATTGTCCATCATTCTGTTCCTGTCAGGTATAAATGTTGTCTTAGAATATACACTGGCAATATCAGTCTCTTGCTACATTACATCAGGCAAAGTTTCCTTACCTCTGATAAGAGCCTTCATGGACGACATTAACCTTATGTCTTCTTCAGTTGCTGGCACAAAGATACTACTTAACAGGTGCGTCACAGCTCTTAGCTGGGCAAAAATGGACTTCCGTGCAGAAAAATCTTGCAGTTTCGTCATCATTAAGGGTAGATCAATTAACAGCGCACCCTTCAGCGTTATTAGACCTGACAACGAAACCTTTATTCCGTCAATTCATAATCAACCTGTACGTTTTTTAGGAAGGATTATCGACAGTTCCATTTCTGACAGAAAGTCAATCGACGAGCTGGAAGAAAGACTCATTGATGGACTTTCTGTTATTAACAAGTCCCTGTACACCGGTCCCCAAAAACGTTGGATCCTGCAACACCTTTTAATTCCAAGAATTCAATGGCCACTGTTAATATATGAAGTTTCCATCTCAACTGCTGCCCGCCTTGAACAAAAAGTCTCACGTTTTATTCGAAAATGGTTAAATTTGCACCACTCCATTACCAACATAAGCTTATATGCCGAATCATCTCCATGTCCTTTACCCATAAAGTGTCTCACTTCCATATTAAAATCTGCAAAAATCAGCGGTCACTTACTATTGCGCCATTCGAAGTATCCCATTCTGTCTGCACTTAATCCCACTGTAAAGGCTGGTACCTGGCGAGCAAACGAGGCAGTGGAAAGGAATGTAAGTGAATTAAATTACAAAGCCATGAGAGGTCCCATCCAATATGGAAAGGCCGGAATTGGAGTTACGAAGAGAGACGTTATGCCACCTAAAGACACCTATGAGTATAGGGAATTGGTTTCCAAAACATCAAAGGAAATTGAAGAAGAAAGTTCAAGGCCAGTGGACTCGGTGGGAGAACTATGTTAATTTCGATCTTTCCTGGAAAGACATACTAGCTACCCCGCCAAACCTTTTATCTTTCTGTCTCCAGTCTACATATGATGTCTTACCATCCCCGAATAATCTAAAACGTTGGAAAATAATTACGGAATCATCTTGTTTTTTGTGCCACAAAGAAACCTGCACCTCTGCTCACATTCTGGGAGCATGTAAAATAGCTCTAGTTCAGGGAAGGTATACGTTTAGGCACGATTCGGTGCTAGTGCACTTTGTTGACACTTTAAAACAATTCCTGTCAGCACTTCCACTTACCATCTCTAGGAAATGTAATTCTATGACTTTTCTTAAGGCAGGTGCTTATGTTAGTCTCAAATCAAAGACTAAGGTTACAGGTATATTGCATCTCACCAACGATTGGATAGTTGTTGCTGACACTAGTCCAAACATTAACATTGTTTTTCCAGGCCACATTGCTGTGTCACAACTGAGACCTGATGTAGTTATCTTTTCAAATAAGCTTAAACGAGTTATAATTATCGAACTCACTTGCCCTTGCGAAGAAAATATAAACTATTGGCACTCCACCAAAGTCGCTAAATTTTCTTGCTTGGTTAACGTAATTCTGTCCAGTGGTTAGCAAGTTGATTTCTTTGCTGTAGAAGTAGGGGCAAGATGTTATTGCGCGAGAACAACCACGTCGTGTCTGAAAAGGCTGGGTTTTTTTCAACAAAATGGCATATTCCACCGCAAAAAACCTTGGTAAAATCAGTATGACAGCTTCTTTCTGTGTATGGATTGCTCGGGAGTCAAGAGACTAGTCTCAAGACTCCTTAATTAAGGCACCTGGAACGAGAAAGACTTTTCCACCCAAGTCTGTTGCATCTCGTCAAAGTAATCCAGCTCCAGTAAAAGAAATGCCCGAGGGTCGTTTATCAGGTCCACGCACTCCGGCCTCTCTAAAAATCAACCATAACAAATCTAGTGCCAAAACAAAGACAAATTTTATAAATGCAGGTTTTGTCAACAAAGGCAATACGTGCTATGCCAATGTCATTTTGCAAGCACTAAGTACTATTCCATACCTATGGTCCCAGAGTGCTTCGGAGTCATCCCGTTTGTCACCAATTATGAGGGCGATTGCTCTTAACATGACCATGCTAAACCGTTCTTTGACCCCCGTTGATCCTTCAAACTTTCTCAAGGCCCTAGAACGTAAGATACACTCTTCTGGAACTACAACATTCCAATACTATTCTCAGCAAGATGTAGCAGAGATGTTACTTCTTGTCTTTGATGAATTGAAAGGGTTCTCGGTAATTGCGTCTCAGAACATCTCGACAGAAGTATCGGTGTCAGTTAGCTGTAACACCTGTCTCTGTTCTTCAGTTACTGTTGAAAATCAGGACATCCTAACACAGTTAATAGATTTTTAGATTCCGAAAATCTGGAGTATGAAAATAAATGGTTTTGCCCACAATGTTTCCTGCACCAAGAGAGCACTAGGGAAACAAGGATTACAAGGCATAGCGAAATTCTAACCTTGCACCTGAAAAGGTTTGCAAGAGATGGAGAACATCTGGTTAAGGACAATAAATTTGTTGAAAATTCTTCCTCTTCTAATCCTTATCTCAATATCCCCATATCTCGGACACATCTTTTATCCAAAAGTATGCTTTGGTAGCTGTGATAAATCACTCTGGAACATTAAATGCAGGCCACTATTGGGCCCACATCAAAGATCGGACCACAAACTCTTGGTACCTCTGCAATGATAAGGCAATAAGCAAAGTTGATCCAAGAACGCTCAACAGCACTACATCATATGTTTTCTTTTATACCCGCTGCTAGTTTTTTTTTTCTCTCTCTTTAAAATACCTTCGCTGTTGCTTTAAACCTGTACTTCCTGGGTCATGGGGGAGGAAAATGTAAATCCGAGCGGTTTTGTATTACCCCAGCTGGTTCGTACAAGCCAGTTTACCCTTAATACCCAGAGGGTAAAGAGTTCAGCTCACTCTTCTCTGGTAACTTATAAGAAGCTTAGCAAGGGGGTTTGCTTTTAGCTTGTCTTTGGGTGTAACGACCCCACTTTTTACGCCAGTTCAGTAAGGTGCCCAAGTTTACTAACTTGGTCTTCAGGCTTGACAACCCTGCTGTCCTTAGTCAAAATCCCCAGCTGGTTCGTACAAGCCAGTTTACCCTTAATACCCAGAGGGTAAAGAGTTCAGCTCACTCTTCTCTGGTAACTTATAAGAAGCTTAGCAAGGGGGTTTGCTTTTAGCTTGTCTTTGGGTGTAACGACCCCACTTTTTACGCCAGTTCAGTAAGGTGCCCAAGTTTACTAACTTGGTCTTCAGGCTTGACAACCCTGCTGTCCTTAGTCAAAATATCGACAGGCTGGTCCTGTCATGACAACCTCCTGTGTAAGGCTGAGGGTTGGGGCCCTGTAACACATGTGGAAAGCTACAGCCAGAGTCACAAGTTCTGGCGCACAGGAGGGTTTTATTTAATTCTTTTTTGTATTTATATATTTTCGACATATACATTTTTTCTATATGTGTTAGATCTGTAACCAGTCCGTTTATGTTGTTAGCTCTGTCTTGTGTCGTATTGTTTGTGATAGAAGGATTGTTTTTTCTCGTTAAGATTTTCTTAAAGAATAGTTATAGGTCCAAGTTGGACAGTACTCGTGCTTGTAAGAAGCAAGAAAGTGTATTCAGCACCTTCTTCTGGGAGCCTAACCCCAGTTTTGACAACCACCGTCCCTGTAGACAAGATACTTCAGTGGAGCTTGCTGTATTGTAAACCTTTTTCATCTATATAGCGATAATTTTTCATTATCTATAACTTGTAGCGCTTTATCGCTAAGCAAAAAGTTTTATCAATAATTTATCGCTATTTTTTCTAGGGCTTAATTAGCATAAATAAAAATAATAATGGCGGCGGTACTTGATAAATGCTAGCGAGCTAAAGAAAACGAGTTTTGATCCCTTGCTCCGAAACGTTTCATGCACACGGAGAAAAACACTGTGTCTGAAAGCTAAATAATTCTTCATTATTTTAATTTTTTTTATATTGCTCCCATCCCTTACTAACATTAGTGGAAATGGAAATAAAAATACTAAAAAAAATTGACTGCAAACTTGGAGGCGAGTTCCAGAATCACACAAAGAGATGCGCGGGGACTTTGGCACTAGTTTTCAGGTTTGCTGCTTTTCATTCTTTGTCACAACCTTTCTAAGGGCTGGGTTCCAAGTCTACCTCTCTTAGCCCTGGGCTCTGTCTGTGTCAGTAGATAAAAGCAACAACGATACGATTTGCAGCTGTCGACTTTTCTTTTTCCAAAGTTTAACAAAAGTTATTGGTTTTAGCGGACGGTGTCAATGAATGTGACTGGTGTCTTGCAGGAGGCAGGGGATGCTTACTCAAGGGCCCGCACCAGATCCCAAGCATGAGTGAATTTCACCAATCCTCATGTTTCCACATTCATAGGTGTTTGTTTCAGTACAGTCGAAATCCATTAGCTTTCCGATTATCCCTGTAAAGGGGAGAATACAGAAGTTCTCCAGTGGCTTCTTATTCTTTGGAGAAAAACCTCCTTTTTTCATTAAAATTTCTGCCTTAAAAGGCTAGTTATATCTGCATTGCGATGTAGTTACTCCTATTCCCTTATAGAACATTAGTTACGGTGTGCAAACACAAACAAAGCAAACAATAGAATTAAAAAATCCGGGAGATAGTGTACAAGGCATGACGGTATACGTTAAGCATCGTGGTTTGAAATGGACAAGATGGCGGAACGAAACATTCCATGTAAATAGAATTTGTATCCATGTATTTCATAACAATCGAGGCAGTAAGTGCTTTATAACCGACTTTTATTTCACAGCAAACCTTTTGATTTAAGTTTATTTTCCCTCAAAAGTGAAAATAGCACCAGTTTACTAATATCAGTGGTAAATCAGACAGAATACAGACAGAATAACGTGTAACTAGAATATTCCTAGTATAGCTAACCAGAAAACACACACATAAGTTGAAAAGAAAACTTTGTTTAGAATTAATATATTATTGAGAATTTGTACATTAATTGATATTATACAAGCTTACAATGTACTGTTATTTCATTTAGCTGTTTGATATAAATTTAGCCAGGTTAGGTTGCAAAACTTTCAAACTCTTTATAATTCAAATAGAAAGATCGATTATTTTCGCACAATATCTGATTAATGTAGGAAAAATGTCGGAAAAATTTAATAAATTAATAAAAACTCCCATAAATAATTGTTTATTTATTACTGACCAACTAAACCCGAACACCTTTTTGGCCCAATTAACCCTAATTCTTTTTGCATGTTTAATTACAGACAATTCTTTATTGAGCACCTAATGAAACTTTTGTTCGGTGCTACCCTGATTTATCTGAATAACAAGGTTTCTAGCGGAATCGGTGGGTGGAGGTTTGTAGGGTTGGTATCGTTGTTGTGGTAGATGGTGTGGCTGTTGATTTAATATTTTTTCTCCCTTTTTTCCCATTTAAAGTCTTCGCGGTCATTCGATTGGAGGTCCAGGCTCGAGAGCTTCGTTTGCTCGTAGGGCCTGGGTGAAGTTTTCAATACTGACGAAACTGTTTCCATGTTAGGTAATCTAAACAAAGGAATAATATGTGGTTTTACTAAAATTTAGTTGTGTCAAAAAAAATTTAAATTAAAATTTCTTACCTTTACTTTCTACTTTACAACTAGATTCACATTTTAAAAGTTAAAATGAAATAATCAGAGATTTAGTAAAAAAAGGATGTATTGTGGCTGAAAAATGGCTTACCTTCACTTTTTTTTCTTCCTTTCTACTGTGATTGTTGTTTTTCCATTCTCGTGTTTCTAAATTCAGTATGCGAAAATAAAATTTAAAGTAGGCTCTTTTTAGTCTTTTCCACACTAAAAATATTGATTTAGTTGATAATTTTGGGCTAGATATCATTTTTAGAATTATTTAAGTATCAGAATTAGAACATACTTAGTATTACAAGGAGCGTAAAGTAGAGTTTCATAATATTTTAAGAGCTATACCTGCCCTCTCCACCTTTATGTGTAGCTCTCTTAGTTTCTCCATTATAAGGTAATAATTTAATAATGTACCAAATAGTAATTTATGAATACCCAGCCCTGGAGCAATTTTAATACTATTTTTATTATCTAATGTCAGGTTGTGACATTTTTTACACTATTTTGTAATACCCACCCCCGAAACAATTTGTGACTATAACCATCTTTATGTTATTTTTTATTTTATTTTTATAATAATAGGGCTTTGACATTTTTTGTTATTTATAATATCAGAAGTCTGGAAAAAAATATTATCATATTTCCGAAAAACTTATTTAGGTACTCTGGAAAATTTTCATCAAAGCCCCAATTTTTTATTGGAACAGGTGCAACCACATCCTCTATTCCTTCTGCACAAAAATGTCTTATTTCCTGATAAAGATGCTTTTTTCGTACGGCAGTAAAACCATGTGGTTGTATAATTTCAGGCATCTCCTTCACAAATTTTGTGTGTCAGTATTGTGGGCTGAGAATCTAACCTCCTAAGGTAGTGGACAGTGCCAGGGTCACTGCTCTTAATACGAAAGTGATGAAATTCAGTTATGTTAGGGACTTTGTGAAAGTATTTAGGCAACACAGCCACCCAGTCATATGTCAGCACAAGAACGTCACCAGTGTGTGTTCCTACTAGTTTAGCTGTATTACATATATAATTTTTTAATATTGCTGTTTGTTAAATTTTTTTAGCAAACAGCAATATTAAAATTTTGACAGATGAATTTTTGCGAAAAGTTTCTCTTACATTGGTAGTATACATATATACATAATTTTACTTTCTGCTTTACCACACGAACAATGTCAGTTATTTTTCGGTTTTATTTACTTTTCTGCAATTTGGACAGTACAAAACGTTTGAACTTGATCATTGTGCTTGCACTTTGTAATTTTCTTTCTTTTCTTTTGTAAACCATATTGAGTAGAATTTAAAATTTTAAAATGATCGAGAAATGAAATAAGTCTAGTATGCATAAGATTCTCTATAATTTTATCAAATATTAAAACGATTGATATAGGCCTGTAATTTTCAGCTAGATACTTGTCACCATTTTTAAATAATGGAATAACTTTCGCTAGTTTGAGTTTGTCTGGAAATACACCTGTAGTGAAAGATTTGTTAACAATTTTATAAAAAGGCTCAGAAATTAAGTTTTTGACACCTTTTAGAACTTTTATGGGAAAGTGATAAATATCAACTGCTTTTTTATCATCACAATATAGTATCACCCATTTCAAGAGGTATTGCAGCATCACAAAAGAAGCTTTCACATTTAAAAACACTGTAAAGTGTTTATTATTTTTAGAATTGGACGTTTTTTATCATTTCTGGTGCTACATTTACAATATACTGATTGATGCAATGTCATTTGGCTTAATTATTGTTTTATTGTTTTTAATTATCATTGTAGGGAGAGAATTGTTTTAACTTGTACCTAGTATTTGATAAATTCCGTTTCCATTTTCGTCGAAAAAATCTTTTAAAATAGTAATACTTACCATTTTATATCTTGTGTTTGATGTTGTTTGTGAGAACTTTGTATTGTTTTAGAATGTCAAGATTTTTGTGTTGAATGTATTCTTTGTACAATAGTTGCTTTTTCTCAATGAGTTTTAATATGGCATTACTTACCCATGGTTTTATCAACTGCTTCAGCTCCTCTTCCTTCCTTTTTTAAATGGGGCATGTTTGTGCAGTGGCTTTATTTTGTGGTATTGTGAAAGCAGTCCTATATGTCATTTACTTTGTTAATATTGTCTAGTTTGGTGTCAAGCCTTGCATTTTTAAGTTCTATTTTGAACAAGTTTAAATCATATTTGGAAAAGTCTCTCTTTACCGGTTTGAACTCAGTTCTGTTTAAACTTTTCATGTTAATTATTACACAATCAATCAACATATATTCTTCTTTCAAGAAATTGCTTTAACTTAGTTTCCAGGAAAAAGAACTAAACCTAAAAGACACTAGGTAGTTGGCTATTAACAACTCCCAAATTTTATTCCTTAGAAACAACGCTGTATATAAGTGAAGTGCAAGTGAAGTTTATAATTGCGGGTCACTGTGAATCACCACCCTGTCAGATCTTTAATGTATAGTAAGGGGCCTATTATAGAACCATCTGCTACTTCACAATGATTGGTAGATGGTCAGACTTAGATTCGTCTATGGCAACATTGTAGGCCGTTTGAAAGGTGTTGTGTTATTAGTGTCGCGTTCTTCCAGAGCTGTAATTATGTTAGAACTGACCTGTCCATGTGAAGAGAACAGGGAATAATGGCACGAACGAAAGCTTAACAAATATTTTTCACCTTGTTATGCTATGAAAAACAATGGATGGATCGTGCATTTCTTTTCCATTGAGGTAGGTGCTAGGGGTTTCTGGTCAGAATCAGTAACAACGTGTCTTCGTCGTCTTGGCTTCCCTAACAAACCTTTACGTTTCCTTTTGAAGTCTCTTACTTTTCACTCCTTGGTTGCTTCTTTCTACATCTAGATGTCTCGAAATTCTACCACTTGGATTGAGCCTGAAAAGGAACCAGTCATTCCTGAAGTTTCTTCTGTTACCAATAAGGAATGTAAGAAACCAAAAACACCTGAGAAATCTCCCACAGGGCACATAAAATCTTGTACATTCAAAAAACCTGAGAAACTTGCTACAAGGTCTTCTAAAACAACAGTCTCATTGCCATCTAACACTGATATTAGGAATGGCGGTCTAAAAAACACCTGGTTATGCAAACTCGATTTTGCAATGTTTATACCCTTTTAAAGGCTCTACGAACTGGTTAAAATGCTCACATTCCGTAAATCCCGCGCACATATCAAAAATCCGGCAAACGCCGTTTTCGTGCCAATCTATCTTTTATTTGAGCACTGAGACTTACAAGTGCAACTTACTTCCTAAAAAAATACTGTTTTTGATAAAGTTAATCACTTAACCCAATGCCAAAAAGTCTTACAAGTGCTTCTTTTTCCAGTTGCATAAATACAATCTCTTCAACAATTCAATTCTCTATAGTAATAAGCCTAAGTATATTTCCCGCTTACCTGTTAGGTCTGTAAATTACATACATGCCGACAAATAGACAGTTTGTTTTGATAAAGAAACGAAGGCAGCAGGAGGGAAGAAGTTCACTTAAAATGTTCGCTTTTATTTGCTTTAAGAATATGATTTTAAATGCACCTCTATTGTATCGAACCACTTTAAAGGTACTGTCCAGTAAAAATATAATAATAAAAAAGTAGCCTGAATTGAATTCAACTTTTCTTATTTGTTGCAAAAATATAAGTGGTTATATTTCTAAAGTTTTACAACTCGAATAACATTTCCTTTATGTTTACAAATTTTTCATATCGCACCTTTTCGAAAGCAAATTTATACCGAAGCCATTCTACATGAAAGGGAGACTAAAATAATATTTTTGTTGTGACGTAAGCGTTGGGCTCTCGGCGAATCAAAACATTGTAAATAGAAAATGATTGTTTTACTCTCAACAATATTACCAGATTAAATTGAATTTTTTTTAATATTTTACCCCCTTTTTAAAAAAATGTAGCAATTTATGAATATTTAATTTCAAAGCATGTAACTCACTTTCAGAGATAGAATTTTATGTCCCTGTCCACACAAACAGAATGTCTGTCTCTACACAAATTAAAGTAGATTATTTTAAAGCTGCTTTATTTTTTGTGCCGGCACTGAGACCAGACGCGGGTAAGATTATTTACATAAAAATATATCTACGCAGACATCCGTTGGAGTGGCCGATGCTCAAACGCAGACAGCATCGGGCGATGGTGAAATGAAAAAATCTGACGCCACATGTCAAGTTCAATTCCTTGACGAATCTGGTAATCATTTTTTGTAATATACCAAACTATCCACTGTTGTCGTCATATCGTACATATATCGTACTCCAGAAAACCGACCAGCGAAAGGAGAAATTATAGAAAATGCAATGAAATACAAACGCATTAAATGAATTGTGGTTTATGTACCTTTATACTTCCTCGACAATAATAAACCTTGTTCCCAGTACCCCTATTCTATTACCAAAGCTACCTCAATTAGCGAACAAAAAGAAATACTTGGTTCAAGGTTATTCATATTTACACTTTTTATACCGTAATGCTTCGAATCAACGCCCCCGTTCTATTAAATGCTCCCTTCGAATAGACGCCCCCCCAAAAATGTCAAACAATTTAATCAACGCCCTGGCGTTTATTCGAAGCATTACGGTATGTATATTTTAACCAACTGCAAATATTTTGAAAAATGTGCAACCTCGTTTCCAGTACAACTTTCTGTTTATTTTTAATATAAAAAAGTACCGAGTGCGAGGTTGTTTTTAATTTACAATCAAATATTCTCGTCGTCAACTTCATTTGTCCAAGAAAAATTAATTTCAGGTATTTCTTCACCTTCTTTGAAGCCAGTATACACCCCATTCGGACTTTTGATATTCTCTACGTATCCTAGACACGACACAAGATGGTATCACCCAACGAACGCCTTTTCCCAAGTGGTTATTTTTGAACAAACCAACAGAATTAGCGGTATGCCACATATCGATAAGATCTAAAAATGTCATCCTCAAATAAGATTGGAAATACTATCGCACCAGAACTTTCAAGAGTGCTAGCGACTTACTTGTTAGAAACTTCGTTGTTTTTTTTAAGTCTACGGCTTTCCCGATCGTGAAGAGCGACTAACGCTGTTCTTTAAAATCACAACCGCGTTGATATCTTCGTGCTCTGTTATACATTTCTTATCTAAAACACAATAGAAACCTTGTACCCAGGCGCTCATTTATAATACAAGTAGAAAAACGTAAGGTCAAATTATATAGGTACCCTGTAGCTGGAAGTATTTTATAGTGTCCACCTCGTTACAGCACAAACACTCAACAGCTGAAGGCATCCTCTCGCACTTTTCACATGAGCACCACTCACTGACATCTATCTGTGTGCGAGAAGCAGCGGATGATTCTGTTGGTCTGCTTCATCGTCATTATAAGAGGGAATTTGTTGTTTGTTATTAGGTCGTTCTGGCTCAAACTGAAATCCAATTATGTTTATACTTCTGTTTGTGAACATGATTGATAAACGTAAAAAAATTCTGTTTGGAAAAACATTAACTTTTTTTCTTTATTTCTCTTTCTGCACGCGCCAATCTCTACACGGGGGTAACTCAAAGATTACGTCATTGCATAAATTGCGCATATTAATGTTTTTACCCAGTCCTTTTCCCGCATTCGAAGTTCAGTAAAGATGGCGATTGAGAATGACCGAGGTGTAAGTAATATCAAGTTTTAATTTTTTACCAGACAGTACCTTTTTGCATTAATGTTTAAAAAAATTGAAGAACAGCTGTATTTACAGAAGTTAAGAATTCTTCATCCCAAAGACACATTTATGAGACAGGTAAAAACTGTTATTGATTAAATTGTGCAAGCAGAAAGCACTCAAGACCTTATTCTGTTTCTAACAATCGTATTTTGTATTATTTCTATGATATTAAGGTTGATATGGGAGCTATATGGTTTTCACTACTAGTGAACATTTTCGGCTCCTTTAACTCAACAGCCCCTTTAATTAAATAAATTTAATTCAAACAGAGCTACTACAATGACTTCATTGGATCTGTTGTTGATAATTTCATTTTTTAAAAGGGGGAAAATCTCCTGAACCAGGTGAAGATAAAGATTATATAAAAAATTATGCATTTTTGGTGCAATATCTATCTAACAACTGAAGAAATTTGAGAAATCCAAATTGCTATGTTCATCTTTAAATCATTTAACCATTCGTAGCAACAAAAATGATCGAACAAGTACATTTTATCTTGAATTCTACTCAAACCAAAGCGATATACAAAATTCTACTTAAGACAACCGTTTTTTTTAAACTTTGTCCCTTCTTGCAAGCATCGGCTCTAACTTTTTTTCTTTACAGACCTCTGATGTTGATCAGACATTTTTATAATATGCTTTTTGGTTGTATATTATTCTTCTATTTATAATAGATCCAGAGATGTGGATTTTTCAATGTCTTGAACTTGTTCAACATCAACATGAACGAAATTGTTTACAAATTACCGCTATTTACGGTTCAAAATCAAGATCCTGTAAAAATAAATATACTGTCGGACGTAATTCAACTGTTTCACTGTCTTTCTGTTCAAAATTATAAAATGACTACAGTTTGTTCATGTGCGAATAGTAGTGTAGAACAAAATTTTATATTTCCCATGACCAACGGTCTTTTGCGACTTTAATTTGGTTCTTTCGTAAGGTTTGCTTTCTCGAATGTCATTGCAGAAAATTTTATAGGTGCAGAATTTGCACCTTCACCAGTTACATGCCTTTTTTTGTAACAAATCTGTGCGTGCCTTGTCATCAGGGCCAATTTGCGAGTCCAACTGTTTGTATTTAACCAATTGAAATTGAACTGTTGCAACATGCTTACAGCATCCTCATACTCCAGCTTTACATGAACATTTCGCAAATAAAATATATCTTCCTTGACTCAGGTGGACATAAACAGAATATTTTTCTCTTTTCATGGAAGCAGCTACAAAACATTTCACAAGAAAAGTTAATTTTTCAGCCATAACCTTTACTTTTTTCACGTAGCTCTTCTTGAATAGTTGGTATCAAAGAATTTTATGCTTTATAGCCCCCTTTGGCTTGCTATCACAGCTATTTCCCAAGAAGTAAATATTGGTGAAATTCTCCTGGGTGATCAAAGACATAGCTGTAAAATCAGTCAACCATAGAGTTACTTCTTTGTGTGTTTTTTCTTCCACTTCTTCGTCCCTCTCGACATTTGTTAATTCTTTAAAAACACAAGAGCTTTCAGAAAAGCTAGGCCCATAAAATTAGATATAGATCTGTATTGTTATTTATTACTTCCATTTCGACCGCTTTCACTCCAAAACCTCACCATTCAACAATTTTTAAACGTTTACATCAATAACACGGGTTTTGGATAAGGAATATAATGATTTTATTGAGGAAATTTGAAAATTAACACAAACAATATCGGCGTTTCTTTATTATCGCCACAATAAAAAATAGTGCTATTAACTTTCACTTCTGTTAGAGAAAACTGTAAAAGTGTAGAATACAACTACCATGCATTGCGAATTAGCCGTAAAGAGGGAGCGAGGAATTACACACAACAGTGCAGGATCGACTTTGCTTTTTGGGGGACTGGGTTTGTATGTCATTAGTAGTGGTGGTGGTGGTAGCGATGGTTTTTTAAATGCGTTTTTTCATGGTGTTTCTTTTAATTTTTTTGGTGTCTTTATAGCCATTACTTTTCCAAAGTTGAAAAGATAGATTGGGACCAGGGTGGTCATATCTATAATCTCGATATCAAGCACGAAGTTCCTCGCTTTTCCTTTTCTGAAATAACAATTGAAGTTGTTAATTATAATTGATCTCTTATATAAGCTGCGAAATAAAGCATTTATATTTTTAAAATATTTATAAAGGGAATTACCAAACATTTGTTATTGTATCAATTCCAGAAGCTGCAGGTAAAACCGTTGTCGGTAAGGGAGCGCGTGGCAAGATGTCAGATGATCTTTGGCGAGCAGTTGTACTTCGCTTTATATTTTTCCAGAAAATCTTTTCTGTTTTTGGATTTTTCTTAGGACCCAAGTAGCCAGTGAAGAGTTCAAAACCTTCATCAGTGTCAATAAACATTTATCAATGGAGTTTACCAAACGCTTTATCGTCAATGTTTTTCGCGGTGGTTGTGGATGTTCATGTTCACCGTCACTGTCTCCGCTGCTGGTTTCAGTCTCAGTTTCAGCATTATCCCTATTTTCAGTATTATTATTACCATTTACTTCATCAAGCATTTCTTTGGTGTAATCCCTTTCATCATCACTTGAGTTTTCAACGAAGCGAATAATATCTTGAACAGTTTCTTCAGAGGTTATTTTTCTTTTCTTTGACATCTTGTATTAGATTTTTATGTAAATATGAAATAGAAGTCTTGTACAGTCATATACTGTCATGTTACTTAATAGAACAAATACAAACTTTGATCCAAACTCAAATTCCCAGCCCTTTCGGCTAACATGAGCGAGAAACTTCTACTGAGAGAAAATTGAACAAAAACTGAGCAAATAATGGTATTTTATTCTTTTGAAAAGAAAAAAATGTATTTCATCACATAATTTTGTGTTACAAATGACAAAAATTGGCTGACTGCAAACAAAAAATTCAAAAATAGGTAAATAAAGCTGACCCTAGTGGTCAGCTTTATTAAGTGACCGAAATCTGTCATTTGCTGCCCGTCAGCAACAAAGATGCCGCTGAGGAAAACCTGACAACCGTACTCAAATTTTTTTTTTACTCAAATGTTACATATAAAATTCGAGGAAACGTCATAAAATTTCAGCCTGATACCTCAAACCATTATTTCACAGTATTAAAAAAACAGTGGTGGGAGCACTACCCTTTCTTCGTTTTCTTTAAAATGCCATTCCGTCCTTTTTATGCTGAAAAGGGTCCAAGCAACAAATAGTCGGTTGGTAGCCGTATTTCGTTATAGTTTCCTCAAAACTTCGTACCCGGACCTTTTTTTTGTTTTGTCTCGCTAATTTTAAAGATGTCCGTTGCCATCTGTCAAAACTATTTTAAGAAAATGACACTGTCACATACTCATTTAATCCAATGGATAGCGTTCACCACCTTCTTCCCGTACCTTTGCCTTGTTTTAGCAGTGCTCACGAGAAGTGACTGCGGCAATGCATGTGTGTCTTGTCACCCAAATGCTTATTAAGTTAGTCCATTGTCAATACAGAGGTGAATGTGATACACCCTTTGAGATTTCACAACGGTTTTTATTGTTAACTCTGGTGGTAGAAGTTCCAGCTCGTTTATTCAGTTCGTCGCACTGAAAAATCTTGAAAATTTTTATGCATAGTGGGGATATCCTATGAACTCTCCACCGTACTTATATTATAGAATTCTTTAATTCACAGTTTAATTTATTATGATGAACAAAATTATAATTATAATGGTTAACCCTTCGTAGAACGACGGAGAAACTTTTAAGTCCATTATCTCACCCTGCTGACGAAGGCACTATGGCACATAGTTGACGTAACAACTTCTATACTACAATTGATTGCGCAATGAAACTTGATTGCAATCATAATTTGAACTATCTTTGTTGTGAATATCACAGCATCACAATCTCCCGTTTGTATTTTCTGAAACAGAAATGCAATGGGATAATAGCCGTCGTCTGTCTGTGTGTCCACGAAAGACGCGTCCTGTTACGGAAACACGAAATGCGATATATAAAGGACGGGCGACCCAGTGGATTTTTCCTTAGGTTAACGGCTAGTTTTAAATGCAAAGGATTCGTGGTTTTCCTAACACAAACTTTTAAAACATTGTAAAGGTGAAATCTTACTTACTTAATTCCAAATCTGGTGATGTTTGGGTGGGATCATCACCCGTCCTCTCTACTTCACGCTGGTTGGTCCACCGCCAAAAAGATATGTATTCCATTGAGTCAGGATGTTCGATTCTGTGAGCTGCATCAATCTCTCGTTTGTATGTTCTGGATTCTGCAATTTCTTACCTCTTACCAAAACACTGAAATATCGAGTACATAGCATTGTTCCAAATTTTGAATGAAGAGGATTCGTGATTGTCTAGATCTTACGTCGTTCTACTAAGGGTTAACAGGTGAAGTTAAAAAAACAAAACCCACATAAATAAGGTCTGACGTGACCTTCATGACCTCGTCGACCACCACAATCACCCTTCACCTGACGGGAAACTCCTTCCCCCTTTGTGGACCCAACGACCAAACGACTCCACGTCCATTGAACAACTTCATCGTAGTCGAAACTCCAAAAATTAAGTCCAGACCTTTACTAAAATAAAACTAACGGAAAGTATGCTAAAGTTTCCGAGCCTAACACGAATTTTTGAAACATTATAAAGGTGAAATCTTACTTACTTAATTCCAAATCTGGTAATGTTTTAGTCTTACCCGTCCACTCTACTCAACCCTGTTATAACAGATTAAAAATATAGTTGAAAGGCTTGAAAAGTAGGTGTGGCCAACTGTGACTACTCTTAAAAGTATACAAGTTCTCAGCAAAGGAATATGCCCACATGTTCAGTATAGTCTGAATGTAAATCGTTTAAATCGTCTGTGAAAATATGACGTAAAACATCTATAACATCATGAAAATAACACTTTATTTTTTTCTTCTTTTTTCAATCACTTTTGCATCTAAATCTGCTGACCAAATATTAAAATGAGACACACGATTATGCAACATCTAATGTAATTTTGAGACAGATAACAAGATCCCTTTTAAGAAGATTGGGCAACCGATATTTTCACGAAAGAATTATTTAGAGATTCGTTAAGGTCGTCGTTAACACAAGAATAAAAAACGTTTATTAAGAAATAATTTTACATGATTTTTTTTTATGATAAAAATATAACATGTCAGCTTGCAAAAAATATTACCAAATTTTTTTTTGGTCAAACAGGGTTTTGTAGGAAAGAATAAAAAAAATTATTTTTCACAAAAACATGCATAAAATAAGTTGTATTGATTAAATAAGTATTAAAATTGGTACACAACACCAGTATCACATCTTTTATGCATTCTTAATAGAATTTTGTAAAAAAATGTTTCCAGGGGGTAAAAGGGCACAAACACCGTCAAAGAACTAAAATGCAATTTTAAACCAAAACACAATGGAATCGTTAGTCAATTTTTAAGCTTTCAAGGTTATTTAGTTAAATTTATGCAATAAATCCAAAAAAACAAGGAAATAGGATACAAATACAATCTAAATGATATAAATTGCATTCTTCAATTTTGCTTTAGAGCGCTTTATTCTTTGAGACAAACGATACTTCTCTGCAATTTCTTTGGCGGCATTTTGAATACGAGCACTATCAATCTTTATCAGAATCTGTCGCATGTTGTTTCAGGGCACAGAGGCTAAACGTTCCTGAAGGGATAAGTCACTTCCATCTTTTTTGGTAAAGTGACATATAGTCTCAGCTACTGCCAGCCGGATCCAGTTTACGCCACAGAATTTGGTTTTCGGACACCATTTCCACAATATGTGATTTATACTCTTATTTTGATTTTGTGTCATGCCTTTTAAACATTTTCCAAGAATGTTATCTTGGGTTGATGTTGCTGAACGAGCAGTGACTTATCTCTAATTGAATGGTGAAAAATAGCTTAAATGGCATTTTTCATTCCCTTTACACTGTTGTTTCTGATAGTTTCACCAAAGTAATTCCGCAATCGGTCTATTACGACATCTGTTAACCGGTTAGCTCCACCTACAGAGTTACCATCGGACAATAATTCATCTCGCAGGGCTAATCCAAGTCTTTTTTTAATATGGCCCACATATTCCTCTTTTGCTACAATATGACTTGTGTGAAATTTTACACGTTTCTCTTTTACTTTTCCACAACTGTTACTGCCTCTATGGTGGCCGAGGCGTGCCATACGATTCTTTTTATATTCCTCGCCGTGAATGAGAAGTGCCACAGCCGAGGCGTGCCACACTGACGTCATATTCTTTTTACGCAAAAAAAGAGCCCCAGTAAAAAGCTGAGAACAACTTTGCAGGGTAGAGATGAAAAGACAATAAAAAAACATTTTTTATGCGTGCATAGCTTCTTTCAATGTTAGAAATGATCTAACACACTCATTTTGGCTGTAAATTGCCTGTGTTGAGAAACTGTTCATATTGTTTCCTGAAGCTTTCTTTTAAGTAATCATCGGAGACTTACAAAACTCCAGAGCAGGCAGCAAGTTGCTCAAGTTGCTCCTCTGTCACTGCAAGACTGCATTTTTCCAGTCCATATCGCTCTGGAAAGGCGTATATATGGTCTGGTGCACCATCTGGTAAGATGGTATCTTTTTCAAATCTGAGTAAATAAAAACAACACAATATATTAATGTAATGGCTGACGACTATACTGACGGGTTAAAAGGAGTCCTTTTGAGCAACTTGCGGGACTTGTGGCGACTCCCCAAAGGCGTCATTTTGACTCCTTTACGCGTTTATTTTTTGACTCACTTTTAGTTATCACTTTCAGAAATGACTCCTTTTTAGTTCTCACGGAAGCAACAAAAAAATTACTACTTTAAGCGTTTCTTTTTTTTATTGACCCTCTTAAGGGTGTCATATTGACACTCATTAGGTTATCATTCTTACGCAATTTGACTCCCCTACGCGTTTCATTTTTTACTTCCTTTAGGTTATCAATCTCCGAAATTACATTTGTTTCTTCGTATTCTCTCAAGGGTGATATATTGACGTTCATTAGTTTCTTTAACATTCTCATGTGATGGGGATATACAAGAAAGATGTCAAATTTTTAGTAAAAATGGTGAAGGTTTTATTAGTTTGAAAATAATGTATTAATTTAAATATACAATATTGATAATATCAGGTGATAATTTGAATTTCACATGTAACAAGAAACCTGATGAACTTCTTTTTTGTGGCAATCCAGAGAAAAAAAATTAAACAACGAGCTCAGTTCTTAGAGAACTTCCACCGTTAAATTTTGTCTAGACAGACAGTTTTGTCGCTAGAATGGGAGCTTCAAAAGAAATGCTTTTGTAGTCCCTCCTGGAAAAAAATACACTAGAGTATAACTCTCATAATTATTGAGGCAAGATATAAAAATATTTACCTATAGGGACGCAACTCCAGTGTTTCATATTCCCAAGCAACCTTTAACGTCTTGGTGATTTCATTTTCCATTGCTGTAATGTGCATATTTACAAAGAATAAAAGGTTCAGACTAGGGTTGTGTGTAATAATCATAACCTAGCGTGCTTTTGTATGGCGGAATCCTTAGAATTAAGAGTAATACTATAAGAAGAACAATGACTATTTATAAGAATAAAGCGGTCCTAATTCACTGCAAAGAAAAAATAGACCAGGTCAAAAAGATTAATTTATGATTATTTTCAGTGCAATAGGCTTTAACCTAGCATTTGCTCCACACATTTTCAACTTTATAACGCAATACTAAAAAATGTAAGCACAAAAAATCAAGCCTGCATCCTCATATTTTTGAAGCATTTCGCTTTTTAATACATACAAGGAACGGAAAAGCAAATAGAAAAAACTTCGGCCGCAAAAATTATTGGTTGATTGGTAAATAAAGTCATTGAAAAATATTATTCAGCAATATAGAATCTATAGAATATTTACATAGAATGTAAGACGACGTTGTCGACCCTAAAGTACATGCCTCGTTTATTCAATCTATGGCTAAAATATATAGAACCTGAGACGAGATTGTCAACCCTAAAGTTTACTTATTCTGTATCAATACAAAAAATCGCAAATATATAACACATTCGTCACTTTAAAAATGCCTCGTTTATTAATTATACGGCTAAAATATATAGAACCCGAGACGAGGTTTTCGACCCTGAAGTACAATTATTCTGTAATAATACGTGGAACATTGATTGAGGGTTTTTTTGACTGAAGTCAAAAAAAAAAAGTTTAATAAAAAGTTATTTTATTTAATTTATTTAATGATAATGGCATCAATTGAAGAGATAAATGAACTCATGGAGAATAAGTTCAAGATTAAGGAGCAGTCGATACTAAATATAATCACAGGCAACGCAAAAATTGTAACGAAACCTTCTATAGAAAGGTTAGCAAAGAAGATACGGATGTCTTGCGATTTAACTGTTATTTTGTATAAAAAAGATGTAGTTGATTGTCAGTAGTTAAAATAGTTTCCGTTTTAGATTCCGTTTGAATTTGGCAAGTGTTGAAAGATTTTTCATGTTGTTGTCAAGGAATTTGTTCCATAGTTTAGGTCCTCTACTAGTAATAAAGAACTTAGCGATTGTATAGTTACTTCTGGGTTGAAAGAAGCTGATGCGTGAGAATCGGGAAGGATACTTGTGTTGTATCTTCCAAGACAGAGGGCGAGAATTGGGAGGAAATAGAAGACAAGGTACGGAAATTATTTAGTGATTGACTGAAAATCACAAAAGACATGGATATTGGAAGAATTCACAGAATGAGACCATACAAGAAATCAAATCCCGATTATATTCATTCGTAAAATATTATACAAGTAGACCTTAAAACTAGTGTATTTAATGTTATCAGATTTTGTTAAATAATTCATAATTTTAGGTACTCAAGAAAAGTTCTTTGGTTAGAAGTAAGCACTAACAACGATCCAAAGCTCATTACGCATTACTTTTTGGTTTATGTCGAAAATATTAAGGTTAAGACTGTAGCGGTCACTTTTTTCTGGCATTGAACGTGTTGAAAATTAATTCCCTTTGTATGTATTTTTTATATATAGCTACAGCAATGACAATTCTATCAGATAGAGGCACAGAAAATATAACGAATGAAAGTACTGATGAGTACGCTGGCGAGAAAAGTTATATCTATGGAAAGTCTACATCGAATCAGGTAAAATTTGTAGTTGCCTAATCATCCAATATATTATTTGTTTTAGCGGATCGAAGTTTGGTGGAGTAAGTTGCGTCAACGCAATTCTCAATTCTGGATGAATCTTTTCAAGGTAATTGATCTTTTTCTTTATCCTAACTTAATAACAGCTTCTACCTTAAGAGAAAATATTTGGCGGGAAAAAAAATTCGCTGATTTGGCGGTTTTGACAAAAATCCGTCAAAGTTAATTCCGCCAACTTTTTCTTTCCCCCAAAATTTCTTCCCTTTAGGTATACAACGTTTTTATTCGAAGGACATGATTGATACAGGCGAATATGACACCAGCAATGATGTCGCGAGGTATATAAAGTTCCTAATTTTTAATACTCAAAAGCTAAAGAGATTCAGATTGATTGTATTTTATTTTTAATTTTCCATAGGCAATGTCTAAGATTTTGTTTTACTAATATTTTTCAAAAAGACATGGATCAAGTATTATTACTTCATAACACTCACATAATTCGTCACTACGTTTTCCAAGAATGCCCTAGTGGGAAACCTGAGTTCGTCTATCATTTACCGGAATGCTTTGGTAAGGTTATATATTTTGCTCAAAAAAACAAGAAAGCCGGGTGGTTAAAGAACTAGAGCAACGGATAAACATTGTTGGGAAATACGTATAGGAACATACAACAGCAAAGAAGTAAATATGGGCAACAAAAAGTAACCACGTGCTCGAACAGTCTAAGGAACATAAAGCTGAATAGAATAACGAAAAAAACATAGGCTTAATGTATTCAAAACTCCATCAGGAGGCTATTTTCATCTAGATTGTCGCTATCAGAATTTTCATGTTGTTCATGTTCAGCATTATTTTGTGTGTTAACTTGTTCGTTTTGCTCATCAACAACTTTTTCAATTTTTTTTCCCTTTCATTTCCTCAACGCGATTGCCAACAGGTTCAAAGGTAATGTTTACCTTTCTGTGTATCATGGCTTTAGCTAGCTACATTCTTTTCGAGGCTGGTATAATAAAGCAATTTTCAATGAATTTGTGAAAAATATAAATGTTGGAAAGATCCGACATAAACTGCATACAGTATTCTCTCAAATTAACGGACACTCTAAAAGGCGGACACCTCTGATTAGCGGACACTTTGTCCATGCACCGGCCGTTTTCTGATCTCATAAAAAACTTTCTAATTAGCGGACACTCAATTAGCGGACACTCTGATTAGCGGACAAATTTTTTTCCACGAAATGGCAACTATAGGCTTTTTTTTCTCTGCAATTTGCGGACAGTCCAAAAAGTTAGGGAGCAGCATACAAAAATAATGAAAAATTGAATAATTTTAAAATATTTATTTTAAACACTTTGAAACTTTACAAGAAATGTCGGCTTTTACAGCCTCAATTTTCTTCGCAAACCAGTCAATTGGAAAGACACAAGCAGCAAACGTTTTGAAAAATGAGCAGAGTATGAAAATTTTCAAGGCAAGGGTTTCAAACATATCAACAGAGAAAGCCATCAAAAGTTCAAAGCAATCAACTAAGTTCTTTACATGTGGTTTAAAAAATGCGAAGCGTCTGGTATTTATGTAAATGGTTCTCTACTCAAAGAAGATGCAATGAATATCAAACAATCTTTAAATCCACCAGAACTGAATAGCTTCAAGGCATCGGAAGGCTGGTTGGATAAATGGAAATTGAGTCATGGTATAAAGGAAAAACAAATTTCTGGCGAGTCAAACAATTGAATTTTGGATGGAACGAATACAAGAACTGTGTAAAGGATATGCGGATAGAGATATATTAAATATGGATGAAAGTGGGTGTTTTTTTAAAGCTTTGCCCAACAAAGGTTTGGCTGAGAAAGGAAAGAACATTGCTTGACTGAAGTTTCTCACAATACCTGGCATCTATATAATAATACGCTAAGTGTGTCTGTGTGTCTGTAACAGGCAAAGTTGATATGCTTATTTTCCTTTGATGTAGCCGAAAAAAAATCTTTGATGTTGCCGTAAAATATATGTCTTCTTTGTCGTGAAAAACTGCGCGTTTTGTGTGGTTTGTTAAATGAAGTTCTAGCACAAAATAACGGAAATTGTGTTTGCAAAAAAGATGGCTGTCCTTTTTAAGCATTTGTCTTCTCTTGCCTTCAAAATAAATCTACAAAAACATTTGAAACAGGGAATGGTATGTAAATGAAGTATAGCAAGGTTTCAAAGGTTTGTTTACGTTTTTTTTTAGTTTTGATGATATTATTGATGCGAGACATGTTTGTTAGCTAGCATCATAAAGCCAACCACACCAACAACAACCTAATAGCTAGCTAGCTCGGACTTTATAAATATGTAGCCATGTTCTTCATACCTAGCTAAGTCTCCAGTTTATATTCAACTGACCAGCTATTAGCTGTTATAGCTAGCTTATGTTAGCTTCAGTTTAATGTTGCTTTTTACATGTAAGCTAGCTACCGTAGTGTTATCTTAGTGGTCTTTGCTAAGAATGTGACTGTAACTTATTTCACTTGACATTTTAAGGTTAAATTAACAAGTCACAACAACTTTTAAAAAAGTATTACATAATATTTAAGAAGAGTTTAAGGACTGTTTTTAAGCAAATAATGTATTTTTCACATTTTCTGTATGCAAATAATGTATTTTTCACATTTTGTGTAACTAAACTGATATACATCGGTTACATGCAATATGACGAAACGATTTTTATTTAACATGTAGTAATTCTGGTACCTTAACTGTAGTGATTTTTGTTGTTCTAGATGTTCTGACTAAAATGTTTTTGTTTGTCTTAATTAAGAAAAGTTTCAACTTTTTTGATGGAGTACAACACCGAAAAAACTTGTGTTTTTTTTTAATATTTTGTATAAATTCTTACCGGGCTGGACTCTGTAAAACATACCGAAATGACTGATCCCTCTCTATTTATAAATTTGATGCGTTCCAAACCGCAGTTTTTTGAAATTTTGGGTAATATTTAATGAGTACAAGATGCAAATACTGATTTTTGTTGAATCAGAAGTATTTCCTACAACCATTCTTTTTTTACACTTTTGTGGAGAAAAAGTGTATGCAATATCATCAGAATAACTGATTTTGTTGCAAATTGTTTTTCTTTTTCACATTTTGGATTGAAATATTGTTATAAAGGGCATATATCAATGGACATATATATACCAAAATAATTAAATTTTGCAAACTTTGATTTTGTCGTTCACCTCTCATCTTTTATATTTTGATTAAACTTTTTATGAAAAGCATAGGAATTATTTAGAATTTGTATTTTGTGTTGCAAATTTAGTGCAAAAATTGACATAAAATGAACTGTTAAATTGATTGTTGTTGTTTTAACATGAATTATGACACAAACTTTGTTTTTGCATTTCTAATTTGACTAATTAGCCTAAAAAATTTGCCAATTGGTTTTACACTCTGTTCTTTTTTATATATATTTTATGTGAACATAGAAGTACAAAAGTAAAGTTAGAAGCCACAAGAAGTTAATTCGAAAGTGAAGAGTGGAGCTAGAAGTAGTAAAGAAAAGTTAGAAGTAGAAAATGAAAGCTTGGGTTTAAAGTACATTTGGATTCACAAATAGTAAGAACTTTTTAGATATTTTTAGACGTTATATTTTTATGTCGCTAGAGTTACGTGTCAGGCAGACTCGCATTTGCCAGGAAAAAGTCACTTAAAAGCTTCAAATTCTTTATATTTTATATTTTACCGCGTTTTTTATAAAAAATCTAGCATATTTTTTTACACTTTTTTGCATAATTAATGTTTCCCCTGGTGCGTAACTAATGTATTTGTCCTAAAATTCAAAATGCTACAGAAAGCTGTTAACTGGCTATCAAACAAATGTGCTAGCGAAACTTTTGGTTTGTTGAACTTACTGCAAATGTCATAAATTGCTATTGTTTCTCTTTATATGTGTTTTACTAAGCATAAATAGCTAGCTGGCTATATGCGTCTTCCCAGTTTAACTATATTTAACTGGGTATCTGTCTTATCTAATGTTACCTTCAAGCTCCATATCTAAACCTAGCTAGCTAACTGATGATTAATGTTGTTATTCCTCTTTTAGCTATTTATATCCACCTTAGTATTCAAACTTAGAGATCTTATTTGAGCACGAGTTATGATGTAACAAGCCACAAAATCTTTCAAAGACTTATTGAACTTTTAGGGTAGTGTGAGGAATAATTTTTCTTACGTTTTATGCAAATTTTACTTTAAGAGGAATGATTTTGTAAAACTAAAGTGTGTGCGTTAATTGGAGTAAGTTTTATTGTTTTGTTGTTGACATCCTGTTAAACTTCTGTGAGCTCGCATGTAAATTACAATGTTATATATTTTTACAAGGGTGGTGGTTGATATTTTTACAAAGGTTGTTGACATTTTTGTGGAAATTTACATTTTTTTTACATTTGTGGTTAAAATTTCTCAGCAGAGAATAGTATGGTTGCCGTTTATATTGTTTGTGTTGCAAACTGCTGTTCTTTAAATGCTGTGTAAACTTTTGTGGAAAAATACCACATGCGAAATACTGAAAGAACAAATTTTTGTACAATTAGACTGTGAGCTGTTGTGTAAGTTGATTTTTTTTATATTTTGTTTTATAAACTTTTTTTAAACTTTAAACTAACTGTAAGTAATGTAATTACGGGAATAAATATTTGGTGATGATAAAACATTAGTGAATGTTCAGACTGAAACTGTTTAACTGTTGTGAGGGAGGACCATATGCAAGTATATATACTAAAAATAATAATTTGACATTCTACACTTTCCAAGTTGTATTTTTGTATGCACTTAAATGACTGCTTTTTCTGAGTTGAATTTGATGGGTTTCACATCAATTTTGTGGAAGATTTTATGGGTGAAGACAATATAGAACATGCCAATTGAACTGATTTTTGTTCATATTTTGATTTGCGCCTCATAAACCTTTGTGTTCTACATTTATTGTAAACTTTTGTGAGGAAGGACCATATATATATACAATGTTTTCAAAATAATGATTTTTGTTGATTTGAAATTTACTCCTTGCTCATTGCTTTTTTGACATTTCAGTTTAAAATGTTTGGTAAAGTCAGTGCGGATCATTAGACAAAAAAATTGTTTTGTTAACCGGTTAATTTTTACATTTTGTGCATATTTTTGCGGGAGAGGATGGTATGCAACCGAATAAATGATTTTTCAAAGTTTAACTTTTTGTTTTTTGGTGTTTTGTGTTTGTTTAAGTTTGGCTTTTTGATATTGTTCAGGTTGTATTGTTGTATAAGCATTTAGGGAAAAGACAATGTTTAAAATGCGTAAAGAACTTATTTCATAGATCTGTGCTTACTGTCGACACTTCAGATTAAAATATTGAAGGTTTTCAACATAATCACATAATAAGATGTATGCATATTTGAGATGTGTTATTTCTGACATTATTATTATTGTTTTCGTAACTGTCTGGGTTGTGACTGTCAATGTTGTAACTTTCTACTAACTAGATTTTACACCTTACACGCCGTTGTTTCTCATATTTTGTCTGAAGTTTTGTTGGGAGGATTTCATGCGATTTGACATTTGATATTTTGTGTTAGATTTTAAGAACTTTTTTGTTAAATTATGACTTATATACTTTCTTTTTATGCATTTTCAGATTATTTTTTTTAGTAAAAGGCATATTCAATATACTGAAATATTTGCTGATGTCATCAAAATTCAAATGACAGAACTTTTCAATTGTTTTTCTGCCTAAGTGGATTTTTCCACGGGCCTAATCTACTAGTCTCTTATAATAATGCGGAGAGTGTGTCTGTGTGTTTGTGTGTCTGTAACAGGCAAAGTGGATTTCTTCATTTTGCTTTGATGTTGCCGAAAAATGCATGTCTAATATGTTAAATTTTCTGACGTTACGTCGCCACGTCAATAACACTACTTTAACGTTAATATCCTATATTAAATTAATGAAGCCATTACAGTGCACCTAAAACTTTGAGGCCAAATAACTTGGAAACGAGGTGGTGACGTCAATGATTTTTCACCGCGTGGGTAACTAGGGACCACCTGGGACCAATTTGGGTAAGTTTCCTAAACCTGGGTCCCTAAATCCGTTTCGGAATGGACGGGTTGATGACGTCATCAAAAAACCTTCAAACCCTAATATCTCTGCAACCGTTTGTCAAAGATACATGATCCTATACATTTTCTTGATCAGTGTTTCAAGATCTATGCGTTGAAGGCAACAAGTGTACAAATTTCTAAAAAAAATATTTGGGTTTTGACGGGCCAATGCTGACGTCAGCAAAATTTTAAAACCCTTATATCTCATTAACCGCTCATCAAAAGCACATGATCATATACATTTTCTTGATCAGCGTTTTAAGCTCTACACAATAGAGGCAACGAATGAATTAATTTTCGGCAATTTTTTTTTCTATATGCACTGCTGACGTCGGTAAAACATCTGAAACAACCTATTTTTGCATTGATTTTTTTGCCTAAGTGGATTTTTCCACGGGCCTTATCGACTAGTTGATAAATAAATCTGTTTTGTTACGAAAAAGATAAAACAAAATTAACAAGTAGTGGGCATATTTTTCTGGATACAATTTTTTATTTTAAATTTTTTTATTTCAATTTTTCACAATAATTCATGGGAGGTAATGTCTTCGGAAAGCCACAAATATCATGGTGAAGAGAACTCACATCATCAGTTAACAATGCAATTCTAAGAAAATGCTTTTGGCTTATATATGGCTTTGGAGTTTTTCAAAGTGCCAATAGGGATATTGTTTGTCATCAACTTTACAATGTTCATGTCCTTTGCATTCAAGTAACATGGATCAGACACAGTGCAATCCAAGTTAGAAATACTAGATGACTTCACAGTTGCATCAAGTTGTTGGCGATGACGTTGCTTACTTTTATTTTTAGTACCAGTCCTTCAGACTTATGATTTGCTACTATTTGGCTTTTTTCGGTGGCATATATGGCATTATCTCCTACTTTTACAAACAAAATTTCATACTGGATATACGCTGACTTCTTGTAATATGCTTCAAAATTATATGAAGCAAGTTGTGAAATATTAGTAAATTTCAAAATGATTGCAGCGCCCCTTGCACATGGCATGCCTTTCCTCATCACGACTATGAGAGTCTACCAAATAGTAGTATTGCTTGTTAGGTATAATTGAGAAATAATAACAACTTATGAACATGATTACGCCAGTGAAATTATCACATTTTCTCAAATTGTGCATAAGTTCTAAGTGAGCATTGGATCCACTATGAAGAAATCCAAAATAATCAGCAGGAAAAGAAAGAACTACAGTAATATTCTGTATAATAATAGACCTGGGAAGTTCTGTAGCAGAAAAGAGCATTGTCGTGTTCTGATACTCATGCAATTATAATAAAACAAGAAGCGTTAATGACTTTAACAAATATAAAAGTCAACGGAATTATGTAGTAAATCTGAACAAACTTTCTAAGAGACAGTTCTTTGAAAAGGTTGATCGTAATAAAACGAGCAGCAGTTCTAAAGATTTCTGGTCAGCTTGTAAACCCTTTTTTAGCAACAAATGTATTTCAAATGAAGCTGTCTCTTTGATTGAAAATAATATTGTTGTTCAGAATGAAAAAGAAGCTGCAGATATTTTTAACGATTATTTCACGAATTTACGTCTTCTCTTGGCATTGTCAAGTGGAAAAATGATTATGTTTGCACTGAGTTATATCAGATCCTTGATAAGTATTCAGATCACCCGAGCATTAACAACATTAAGGATTTATTTAATGACGGATCTACTTTCAAATTCTCTCATATTCACCCATGGGAGACTTATCAAGTCATTATGAGTATGAACCCAAAAAAAACAACTAGTGGTCAAATTTCAACTAAAGTTCTCCAATCTGTTGCTAGGATTTGTAGTGTTCCTCTAACTGATTGCATTAACACGTGTATCTTAGAAGGCACTTTTCCAACGGAGCTAAAGTTAGCTAGTGTCATTCCTATTCATAAACAGGATGACACTACTTTAAAAAAGAATTATAGGCCCATTAGCCTCCTTCCAACCTTATCGAAAGTTTTTGAAAAGCTCATCTCTCTTCAAATAAATGTTTTTTCCAAAATAAATATTCAAGTAATCTTTGTGGATTCCGAGCAAACTATAGCACACAGACAGCCCTGATAAATTTGCTCCATAAATGGCAATCTTGTCTTGATAATTCTAATAAAGTTGGTACCATTCTTAGGGACCTACCTAAAGCATTTGACTGTCTTCCACATGAACTCCTAATTGCAAAATTAGCAGCATATGGTTTCAGTCAAAATAGCTTAAAACTTCTTAGAGATTATCTTAGTAACAGATTCCAGAGATTTAAAAGATTTGTTGGTGAAGAGGATATACCAGGAATGTCAGCATTTAATTCAAATTGATCAGAGCTAACTTTTGATAAAATTGGCTCTAACGGTGACTCCATAGCATCATGAGATGATTGAGTGTGAAATGAGATATATCGTCCAGGAGTTGACTGCCTTGGAAAAAAACTAGGAAGTTCAAGTCACTATCATCATCCATTTCAAACAAATCAACACAATTAATTTCCTTTCTCATTAAAGCAACTTTGCACTTCGATATTGCACATTCTTTGATGTACGATTCCGATGTGAAATCTTGGATTGTTATTTGTTGCAAACTAAAATATGCCAAATTTGCTTTTTAGCAACGTCAAGTAGCTCTTTTGCATTAGCCGTCCGGCGAAGTATACGACTTCTTCTGCCACTCTCGCATTAGCTTGTATCGTTTATCTTTATAACAGTAATCATACCAAACAAAACTGACAGTGACATTTTTATTTTTAACTTTGGATCTCTTCTCTGAATTTCAGCCGCTTCTGTTGGAATTAAGCATACATGACTTTAAAAGCTTAGCTCTTTCAAACTTTGGTTTTCTTTCTTGTGCAAATTTATTTAGTATGATGTACACATCGCCTTATGCAATACCCGTATTTAAGAAATCTTCCTTTTGAAATAAGGATATAGAATCACCTGACCCCTAAGAAAGAAATACACCTTTGTTAGTGAAAATTTGACAAATTGAAGCTATGTTTATACTTAGTTAAAGCTAGTGTGATATACGTACAAAACATTTAGTTCATATAAGGAATTATATTTAGTTGAGTTTTAGCTAGCTAGCTACATTCGACTTTTGAACTTTTTCCAAAACATCTGAGGTATATTCTTTGCTGTGCCCAAGACACAGAAAAAGGTTAAAGTGCTATATACCTCTGAATTTGTTACTTCAGCTTCGGCCATTATGTTTGTAGTTGTCTACATCACTTGTCATTTCACTGGATTAATTAGTAAAAATCGCCTGCGGGGAAGATTAGGAGTATTTATTAAGTCAACATAATTTATTTTGTGCAGAAGATTTATATGTCGACATAATTTATTTTCTGCAGGTAATTTATTTTGTGAAGAAAATTTATTATGTTAACATAAAGTTTCATGAGATAATTTAAATTATGTTGACATAATATATTTTTGTCGACATAATTTTTAAAAATATATGTATGCATGGCCCTGCTACGGTATAAAATAGATCACGGAGAAGAAACAAGTATTGTGCAATAGTTCATTCAAACATGTGAAAACAAAGTTGTTCTTTTTCAAGAACGTATTGACGTAATTTAATTTAAATTCAAAAACATACATGATATGAGGAAAAAAGTATGCGCAATAAATCCATTAAAACACATGCAAAACAAAGTTGCTCCTTTTCGCTAGGTCTTGATGTAATTAATTCAACTTCAAAAATACATTTTGAACAAAGAGTTTTTTAAAAGATCAAGAAGTGCGAGCGAATCTTTTTTATTTTAACTTTTTTTTTTCTCTGTAAGTGAAAATTGAAGATATACACAGCTAAAAATTCTTACAAATTTCTCGTGCACAATTTTTCGGCCCCCGTATTTGATGTCACGTACAAGATCGGTGCCTGATGCCGATCGTGCACGCAATGACCTGGATCTGTGTGAAAACCAAACAAATTTAAAAAAGGGCAAAAAATGTTGGAAAGTTATGTACTCGAAGGCAATGATTTTATAAGCATAGTTGATCACTAAAATTGTGGATATAAATTATGAGAATCAAAAATTCATACACACGTCCCGAAATCTTAATAATGCGAAGTCAAAACTCCATCAGTGACCAAAAGTCTATTTGGTAAAAATTCAACAAGGTTCTTCGTTTGGTAAATCACTAACTTCTGTGACGTATTTTTGCAGGGATGTAAAGAAAGGTATTTTAAATTAAAATACACAAATAAACTGTGTCTCCTGTGATATTCAGACATTAATTTTATCTATGGTAAATCCATTTTTAAAAAGCATTTTATATCGTGTTGCTTTTTAACCTAGGGCTAGGCAGAAATTAATACAACTTTAGAAAGTTAAAAAAAATTGATATTTAGATATTTTGATTGCTTGAAAGATGATTTTTCCCCTGGTGCTTTTTAAATTATATGAATTTTCAAATCATTAATATTTAATGGACCAACTGTTATTTCATTGGTTAATTCTCTTCAGACAAAAGCAAAGCTTTAGTAAGTCCTAGACAACTATTTTTTTCTCGCGAAAAAATGTTTTAGGCGTGAAAATAAATTTCACGATTTTTTTAGATCCTTGACTTAATTCCCATTAATACTGCCTTATTGTAATTTCTGCAAACCCTGAAATAAAAAAATAAACAACCTCATGAGACAAAATTGGATTAATTACAACATAGATTTGTTGTTATTTGACACTAGGCGAGATGTCACCGTAGCGTGAATAATCTGACTTTATTCAGTATGGCCCATTCCCCCGTCATTTAATTTTTGATTACCACCAAGATTTGTACTTAGTTAAGGTATCTAGTAGTTACTGTTCAAAATTGTAGTAATTTCTGACAGCTTCATATTTTCCGACCGCGGTGATTAACAACACATAACCGTACTTTGGATTACCTCTTTGTACTAAGAATGTGCGAAATAACTTTGAATAGGTGCAAAGAACGAACATATGATGACAGGAACATAAGTGACGGACAAACCCCTTAAATTTTCTTCGCACGGGTGTTAGTAAGTAGGGCGATTAAAAATAAATAAAAATAACATGCGTCATTCAAAAAGGTAAGACAGATTGGATTAATTAGTGTAACCAGGTAGATTAGTTTTGTTTATCAAAAATTTATATAAATAACAGTTTTTTCAAAACCAATCCAAAGTGTGATTTAGCTTGCGACAAGATGAAGCCAGTCTTACTTGCATTGATGTTGATATGTGTGTTTGGTCCCACAGTCATATGGGCTGGAAGACCATATATATGGGACAAGGGTAGCAAAGTCGTTTATGGGTGCTATCACGGAAAGTGCTGGAATTATTGTGGACTTTCATGGGTTAATTGTAGACTACTTATATTTTTGCAGAAAGAGCAAAAGGTAACTTGTGTAGATGAGTTTTAAGAAAGATAATGAGATCTTAAAATTTTCTTCATGGTTTTTCCTCTTTGTTGGAAGAAGTTAGCTACTAATATTATTCACAACGTACACAGACCTCGTGGCAGTAACTTCGCAGGGAAGGTTCACAAAAGTGAAACTTAAATATAGCCCTCTTGGTTGTATGAAGAAAGGGGTTTTCAGTCTAAAATGTTTCATCGTGTCGATACTTGTTTAAATAATAGCACATACATGCTTTTATAGGAACCCACAGTTTGAAGGAATACTTTAAATGTTCTGAACTTTTTCAATCTATAGCCTAAAAATTACTCTTAAATTCTCTTCTTGTTTTAAAGGAATATTTCAGTACTTCTTTATATTGACGAAACCTTAAATGTTCTTAATATGTTATAAAGTTCTGGACCTCTGAAGGCGTATATTTTTTATAGTTTGTGTTGTCAAGGCATTGTTTTTTTATAGTTTCTTGTAAAATAAAAGTGTATAGTTAAAATTACAAAGTACACATAAACATTTTAGCTAAGGTCACAAAGAATACTGAAAAAAATATGACGTTACAATACTAACATATATGTACAAACACTATTATTATAAACAATCTATAACATTCTCGGTCTCTCATTATCATATTTGCTATTGCTTCATTCTTCTTCTCGGCATCCTTCACTTCAAGGTAATTCCCAGGGTCTGTTTTCTTGGTATTCACTAAAGATTTTATACAGATGTCTTTTGATGGGTAGCTGAATATATTTGCGTTCACGTTAATTGTCGATTACTTAGTTGATTACATGCACAATATTGATCATCCTGATTTTAGTTTGAATTGTTTCCCAGAAGAATTAACAATTGTGACACATTTCACTTTCGTTGCGGATACTAAATTTTCTTAGAAGTATAGCAGATTATTGCAGATTATTGTATTAAAAGTTTATGAAATATAATTTTGCTTAGCATTTACCTGTTTGGTAACAAAACAATAAATGGCTCCCTCTCCGGAAAGTACATGTATATAAGAGGAAATGTTAGCAATTTAAATAAATAAACGATAATATGATTCCTAATTTCTTGCCCGCTTTAGTTATTATGACACTTCCAAAACTTTTGATAGGTTCTCCCAAATGCAATCAAACTTGGTAAAGTTGTAGTATGTTCTAACAATAAAAAATGGTAGTAGAATTTTTTGCTTATGTCAGCAATTTTTCTGTGACGTCATTAAAAGCTTGAGATTTGTACAAAATACCACTATCTGCCTACAATGCAATTACTTTAGTTCTACAATCAGTAAGAGAAAATATTGCCACAGATTGCCACATATAATGCTAATGTTTAAAGCTGACTGAGGTCTTAGGATCTTAGATTATTTGGTTAAATCCAAACAAATAAACTGTGTCAATTGCATCATCCACGGGCCTTATCGACTAGCATGACCCTTTCTCTGATATTTCAGAATGATGTTATTATTCGGTAATTTCGACGTTTTAGACAATGCCACTAGAGCATTCTAAACGCTGCTTAGCGTACTTGCGTTTATACAGAACATGCATTTTTGCAGCCACAAGACTACGGAGTATTGACAAGGGAATGGTTTTTGCAAACTTTGAAAAATGCCTTAAAAACCGCCATTGCGACAAATTTTCTATTACCAACAAAGATATCGAGAACCACCTAAAAGTTATTAATCTTACGATCTTACGGTTTTTACATATTTTTTATGATAAAATGGCAAAAATCGTCCGATAATCCGATTTTCCGACTTTCAAGTAAAATCCTAAACAATTGGGAAACAAGGATAATCGTATGTCAACGTTTCTGGAAGAAGTAATGTCATGTTGTAAGTTTTAATCCTAACGGAAGTTAAATCTTTTTATTATAAAGTTTTCATAGAAATTTATTTGTGTAGTCCAAGGAGGAAAAATTCGTAACATGTGTATCGGATACACCTTGAAATAAGGGGAATGACTATTCAGGTCATTTTGAACTATTATTGTCAAATCACCGACATCGTCTAAAGACAAGTTTTGTCATCGCACTACGTGCTTTGTTACTCCTAATCTCTTAAGGGGTGGTTTCGATCAATAGCTAAAATCTTAGGTTGTGTGAGGTATGGGACCTAAGCGTTAAGCAGGCGCGTGTCTAGTATATAAATATAACATCCAGGAAATATAGTTAAACGAATTTAGTAAAAAATAAAACTGGCAGGGGAGCGGAGCGAATAGTGTTTCGTTTTCATATCGTCTAGAATGAGAGTGGTGTTCTTTATAGTTTGGCAATGAGGTAGAAAAAAAGAAAAGTGCGATAAATTCCGATTGTGTATTGTACATTTGCCTTGACTAAGAAAGTTGGCGGGTTTTTTAAGTTTAGTGTTTCTTAGGCTATATAAACGCTACAACGCGAATGTTTGGCACTTGTGATGTTTCATTTTGGTAGCCTAGAGCAAGGATTCTCTGCAATCTGCAGAAAATTGCTTAACACGTAATCATAACTGGATCGATTTTATGATAAAAGACAAACAACCTAAAAATAATGTTTTTAAAAAAACTTTCGACGTGACTAAAATGTGGCCGGTTGTTTGAAATTATTATGCTGTAATTCCCAAATTACGTACTTAGGGAAATAAAAAACGTATTGGTAAAGGTTTGTCGCATTTTCTTTCTTTTGCACCAGGTGCTCTTAATATAAACGATTATTTCGGAATCTTTAGAGGGTATAACCTCTACATAGCCATAACCACCTGTCTTTAGACAAGTATTATCATTACAGCTTGCTGTTTTGTCACCTCATTATCAATAAACGTATGTGTAGATGAGTATGTAGCATGACAAGTGGGACTAAAAAATAACTTTCTTATTTAGAGATCTTTTTTATGCACGTTTAAATTTTACATTTTCTTAAAAAAACTTTTTACTAGCTAAAGCCAACGTTTTTGCAACATTGTCCATGCTTTGTAGCAACGGAAGTCTGTTTAATCCGGCATTCCACCAACGACTACTCTCTTTGCAAGTTGTGTTTACTTTTTAACTGCATGTTTTCTTCACAAATGCACGAAATCTTGTTGTCTTTATTTCAATTTGAATTGCTTTCCCGATGAATTAACAATTGTGACACATTTCACTTTAGTTGTTTTTGTTTGTTGTTTGGTTTTCGAGGATTTTGTTTGTATGGTTGAACCTAAAAGATACAAAGCATGCAAATTAAAAATGACGTTAAAAAAAGATAAATACAACGTGAGAAAGATTACTAATATGATCTTACTGCACTCAACACAACAAAGAAAGGTAAAAAAAAATTTATCGGATAACATTTGACAACGAAAAATAACCGGATATTTACCTGATTTGTTGAAGAACTTCATTTTGTCTTGAAAAATGTTTTCTCTGTTAGTGTTTGATTCTATCCTAAGTTATCTTAAGTAAGTTTAGTTGAACCAACATATCCACTTTTGCTTTATATAGCCATTAAGAGAAGTTTTGTAATGCGTGGTGAAGTTTCATGACGTATTTTGATGCTTTCGTAAGATTAGAAATGTCAATATTTAATTGAATTAATTAAATGAGTCTCTAAAATTGTTTTGTCTAAAAAGTTATGTCTTTTAAGCAATTTAAAAAGAGAATGTACGTGAAACATTACAATGCATATTTAAAAATAGTTTCGATCGCGATTCTTCGTTGCACTATCTTCCGTCCTATCAGTTATAAGATAAGAACGGAGGATTGGAAAGTTATATAGCTACACTGTTTGGACTCCAGAAATCCTAATTCATTAACGCTTTTAAAAGGAAACGCATGAGAAAGGTTTTGTCACTTAAACCTAAGGGAACTTCCTCTTTGTAGATAATGAAAAATAGTATCCAGACTGCGAAAGAGGAAAAACGCATGAGAAACGTTTCGTCCCTTAAGATTAAGGGAATCTTCTCTCTGTACAAAATTAAGAATGAGTATCCAGACTGGGAACAAAACAAAGTCATATAGTCATCATGCTTCCAAATACTTTTTCTTCAACCACTTTAAAACGATTGGAAAAATTATTGTTTTACGTTGAGAGAAATTTCATTTGCATTATTTGCATTTATATAAAGTGTCACCTCGGAGCATATACACCCAAAAGGTACCTGATAACATGTGATCATATAAATTTAACACTAAATACTCGCCCGTGCGCCAAACACTCATTAATTAAGGGGAAAAAAGCATTTTTCCGTGTTGTTTATAATTGGGCATAAATTTTCTGATAATCAAAATAATTGGTTTTGCGTTTACAAAATGGCAACAACATATTTGGTGGTTTTCCCACAACTATTTTATGTGACTTTTTATGCGACTGATAAAAAAATTTGGAAACAATTTTTCTTAGCAATAGACTTTTACAATTTTAAGAATTTAGTAAGTGAGTAAGTAGTACAGGAAGTTTGAAAGTCCTTGGGGATTCTACCCTAACGGCTGGTTCTTCATCCCCTCCGACTGTAACTATGTTGCATTGCGCAGAGATACCTGTAACATTGCTCTGACTCGCTGCCACACAAGCCGATTAGGCGCCTAGGTAGATGCACCACATGGGGCTGACAACGCTACATTTAAAGGGCCCCAGAGTGAGGACTCGAACCTGAAAACCATATAATTAAAAACCGAATGCGCTGTCACTACACTACATCTCCGCATTATTTTTCGACAGTTTACACAAAATTAAAACAACAACACAAAACTAGAAAAATTCAAATTTCATCTTCAGATAAGCTATACATTTATTCAGATATAAATTTAGATAAGCATTATCGTCGCAAACTATTTTTGTTGTCGAATGTTTTACTTTAAATCAATTTTAATTTTCACACTTCTGTTTATGCACTGGAAATAATATTGGAATGCCGCACACGCAAGACAAAATAAGACTGCCCGTTGTTAGTTTGACAGTTATTAGTATCTCCCTACTGAAATGCTGACATAAGAGTCGCAACGAGGATACAAAATGCCTTACCACCACAACTTTTCTTTTAAGTCTATTTATACTAGGTTTCTTGGTAATCAAGTATGCTGAGGTAAGGGTGTTCTAATCTAACTTAAAATAATTTTTGAATGGCATCTACTTAGTCTCTGTTTTTACTCTTCAATGAATCCTGCAAAATCTGGTCTAAACTTCCCCGGCTATCAACAGAATGATTTATAATCTGTAGTATAATCCAAGTGGCTCCATGTTTAAATATTTACAGGTTGTTTAAAAGTTGTAGATATCAAGCCGGTATAGCTCTCATATTAAACATTGCTAATAGCACGCTGCCATATCTCTCACAATAAATCACAAAAGTTGAACCCAAAAATGAATCATGATCCGTATCCGTTATGAATTCTCACAGTGTACGGTATTTCAAGCTTAGCAACATTATTCGAAGGACCGTACACGACCCGACATGACATTGAAGTGGAGAAAGAGATATTTTGGCATGTTTTTTCTCAATTGAGGGAACGCCGTATGTTTGCTTTGCAGCTACTTGTGGCTTTATTTAATTTTCAAATTGTCGACGTGTACGATAGGTGGGCTTGAATAGGTACTAGGAAAACGATAAAGAGAGTTGCTATGATCGCTGCTGTGCAGTTGTTGTTTAAAATGATCATGGGAGAGGCAGCATGTGGCATTCCAACCATGTTTTATCAAAAAAATGACCCTTTCATCCGCTAATTCGTCTTAATCTTGGTGCGGAGTTTAAGCAATCGTTGCAAACTTCGGAAGAACGTTATTTCTCGCAGTCGAAAGGCCTAATTTTTCACAATTGTTTCTCCATAGATCAAAAACATTTTACCAGCGTCTCTCCGGTAACCAGTAATATTGGAAGATTATCGCTAAATTCATGTTGGTACGAATTTATGGTGAAAACTGTCTAATTCGTTCTTAATTTTTTTAATTTTTTTTCGTAAAAAAAGGGGGAAGTATTCTAACCTTTGTGGATAAAAACTTTGAAAAGTTGACATTTGTTCCTAGGCAAAACAACGCTTGCCAGCTATACGTTCACCTCCGCAATAAAGTTAAAACCTTGACATGCCCAATCTGGCTCATCTGGACAGTAAACGAACTAGCTAGTCTTACTAATTAGCTACTCCCTATTAGCTACAAAGTTTAAGTGATATTTAGCTTCTTCTTTCAGCTAGCTAGTTAGCACTTTGTGTGTTGAAGAAGTCTTTGAACCTTATCTACCTAGCTACATTACCACACAGCCTTGGTTATAGTCCTGACTACAAACCAGTGTCATTCATTAAACCGTTTAGAAGCTGGCTAGGTAAAAAAGCACAAAAAGAAGCACAAACGGTAGCACACCAAACGTTCTTCCACGCTCAGATCTTCTTACAGCAACAGTTATGACAACCCAGTTGTGTTTGTCCTTTGAACGAAGTTAGTTTTTGTGTAAAAGAAAAACATTGTCAAGAGATACATTTATCTGGACCACAAACCAAAATATATAAAAATGTCCAAACTTTTCAAATAATAACAATTATGAATTGTATTTTGCAAATACAAAACTAAACTTCTATTAATATTTACAATATAACTTAACAATAAATTGAATGTTATATTTGTAATAATAGATCTGTAAAAGACATTTTCACCTGATGTTACTGCATCAGACAATATAGATTAGACCGCCCGGATAGGGTGTGTAGGGATTTTTCATTTCCTTGGTACACTTCGCGAAGCAAACGGACTTCACAATTTCGCTTCGCTCGCGAAGCTCAATTACTTTGTAACAAAAAATTATGAAATAAGTCGGGTTGTTGTGTATGCCATTTGACACGACTGGTAAAGTGATTAATCATTTATATATCGTGCATTATTCCTTTTCAGCTGTCATACCAACGTTTATGTTGTTACTTTAATTTAAACTGTTTTCCAGATGAGTTGACAACGGTGACACATTTAACTTTTGTTTTCCCAGTTGTTGTTTTTACTTGTTGTTTTGTTGATGTTTGTGTGGATGATTTTGTTTGCTGTTTACCTACAGAAAGTATGGCACAAATGAATAATTTCTTATAGCTACTCTTTACATGAACGAAGGTTATTTGAAAATCAAAACACTCAGGAATAGTTCAAGCAATCTAAGCAGGTTGTAAAAAAGTAATTTGTTACCTGTTTTGCCAAAGATTTTCATTTTGAAAAAAAATATTGATTGTACACTTCTGTTGACACGACCGTCTGACTTTTGTAGGAATTTGATCTGAGCATTTTTTATAAAGTAGATAATTTTATAATCTATAATACGAAAGCAGTAGGAGGCCGGAATGTAGAGACGTTGCTAATGGATAATTAAGCCGTAATTGGCCGAGGTAAAATTATATATGCCCTCTTTCGTAATCGCTTTCAGTTTAATTTACAATGGTAGCGATTTCTCAGCTTCTGATTAATTTCGGTTGTGCTTTTATGCACTTTCGTAGATTTGTTTATTTAGTGAGATACATGTTAAAACTTACTTACAAAATTTTATTGCAAACCGAAGAGCAAATCCCATGTTTGACGCAAACATGATAAATTTATAAAATTGATAAAATTTCAATAACTTTTTGTAGAACCTGGATGGCATGATATTATAAATAAAATCTTCAATCATGAAAACGAAATAAAAACATTTAAAACAGATTTCACAGGATATTTTGATACAAGGCAATCATGGCGCAGATGATCCTTACTATCTCTTTCACCTTGAACTGAATCTTCTTTGTAAATGTCTGTGTGTTTTGCAAAGTAGCTACACACCTCATTGTAAGGTTGAATCAAAATTGAACTCAACGTTGGAACCAGTCATGTTAGCTTTGAATATTGTTTTCATTACGTAAAGTAAAGCAGTTAACTGTTCAAAATTGCATTTTGATTTCTTACATCTTTAGTAAGGAAATATTTCTATAAAAAAAATAAAATGATGTTGAAATTCGAATGAAATACTGTCTAACTTAATCTAGATAGTCATTTTAAATTACTAAGGACGAACAACTGTTATGAATTGCGTAACTCTAAATTTGATTATCGGTTTCTCGACATTATGAACAAAAAGGTAAACATGGAAGATATGCCATGTAGGTAGTACACAAAATCATCTTTCCCTATTTCTTTTTCTAAAATAAACCGTGCGTAGGAAGTAAAAATTATGCAGATGAAGTTCCCCCCTTTTGTGTGACAACTTGCGTTTCAACAAAGTAACAAGAATTACCTACTAGGGACGTAATAGTGAAGTCGTTACTTTGTAATACATCGTAAAAACATTAAGATCAATAATAAACCTGTCACAAAATGAGCTTTTTACCAAGGAAGCGAAATATATCGTTTCGTAACTTTTATAGGTTTCGTAACAAACAGTTATGTAGACAGACATTATTTCCTTAGTTTTATTAAATGGTTTTTTATAATGTTCTACTAAAACTTGCACGTGTACTTTTGTTCCGAATTAGCAACAGAAAAGTTCGTAATAGACCAAAACGAGGAAAACTTCCAACTGTGTTACGACTTTCCTTCCGTGAGCAAAGAATTTGGTATCGTATGAAAGAGCTTGAAAAATTGTCTATTAACATTTTTATTCTTCAGAAAAATTTTGGTCGATTCTCAAGATATTTTGACTTAGAAGTTTTGATAATTATCCTAATAAATGCATGACGTCATGTATATGAAATAAATGAGGTACAGTTTTAAGGGTTTATAATGGTATGTGGTGATGTGCACATGACTTTACCTATTCATATTAAATTTTGAACATATTTACATAAGTATTAATCTTTAGCTATCCTAAATATCATCCATACCAGCAATATGTTCTCAGCACCTAGCTAACTCATGATGTCATAATACCACACAATCAGCTACACTTTCAAGGCCTATGCCTTCGAAACTAATAAAAAATTTACCAAAATGTAAAAAGATTAATTAGACAACTTTAGTAGTACTAGGGGGTGATCATATACATGGTTTTAGGGTTTTGATCGTCAAAACACCGCTTCCACCCCCTCCCCCCTCCCTCCACACCTAGCCCTCTCAAAATCGGAAAATCCGACGACATCCAAAAATAACTCCGATAACAATCCGATTCCGACAAACCCGACAAACCCGAAAATTCCAGGACATGCGCACAGCTGTCAAGTAATATTGCTGACATTAACAAAAACCAGCGCATGCGCAATAAGATGCGTTAGTTTTTGACCTCGTTGAAATCGAAAAGTATATGGAATAAAACAGAGATGATTTGATTAAAGTATACATCAGACGATTTCAAGACACAAGAAATGTGCAATATGATAGTTCAAAATAATCCCCGGCAGCTCGTGCATGTTCCAGACCATTTAAAGACTCAGGAAATGTGCACTAGGGCTGTTGAAGCGGAACCTGATGTACTCGCATTTGTTCCGATCCATCTCAGGACACAGGAAATGTGCACTAGGGCTGTGGAAGCGGAACCATGGCTGCTCGGGGTGTGCCAATCGCATTCAGAACTCAGGAAATGTATGATAAGTACGGACTTCAATAAATGACCTCCGATCACTGTGCAGTTGAGTAAGGGAATTCCCTTACTCGACCTTGCTAATTGAGACTATCTATAATAAAAAAAATGAGTTGGTTCAAATATATTCCAGAACATTTAAAGACTCGTGAAATGTGCAATAGGGTAGTTCATGATGATCCTGTGTTGCTCGAGTTTATTCCTGACCAATTCAAGACTCAGGAAATGTGCGCGATGGCGGTTCAAGAATACCCCTGGATGCTGGGGGAAGTTCCAGAGGCCCTCAAGACCCGGGAAATGTGTACCAGGGCGGTTCAGGGGAATTCATGGCTACTCGGTGTTGTTCCGGACTCTTTCAAGACTCAGGAAATGTGCACTGGGGCAGTTCAAGAATACCCTGGACGCCTCAAATCTGTGCCGGACCATTTTCAAGACCGGGGAAATGTGCACTAGGGCAGGATCAAAATAAACGATGAAGGAGCACTGTGAAGACTGTGAACGCGTACTCGATGAAGTATGACAGATGTCGCTGCGGACGCAGACTCCTGATAAGACCAAGCTGCTCTGTTGGTACTGCTATCAAGAGTACATCACTTACAATGGCGGCAGTTGTCCTTGCACTGAGACCACTTAGAGAAATCCTAGTTGAGATTTCAGCATCCAAATATAAAGGACGATGAAATTCGGTGGAACAAACTGTTAAATCAATGGAACTTTTACAACAATGCAGCTCCGCTAAATATCGAAGAAGTGAATAGAGCGAACGTGTTTGAGCGAACCCATTCCAGCAAACAAAGGCAAGGATGAACGATTCGTTATTGGTTATCAAGGCCAAGACGGCAAACATAGCAACGCTACTTACTTAAGATCCCTGAAAAGGTCTATTCCAGGGTGCATCATGCTACTCAGAAGACTACGCACATCACGATGTCCTTCGATCATTGGTGGAATACCCTGAGTGGGTTAGAAAAATACGAGAAAACAAAGTGGCTTTCCTTGGGAGGACATCCGTTAACCAGCACTAGCGTAAAAAAAGATCGATAACCTGAGCCACTAAGTTCAAGACGTGGGGAGGGTAAAGTTAGAACCAACTTCCACAAGAAGAAGGTACGCCAGGGTGGCTGTGAGTGTAAGGCCAATCGTGAAGCTGGCGAGTATCTACAGGCAGGGTTGTAATTATTACATGCAGACCTACCTGGAAGAGTGCAAATATAAAAAGGTTGACGAGTTTTACTACTGCTTGCTTCTATAGTGACTTGATGATGAGAAGACCGAGGGTTTCACGCACTTGTAATAGTAGCGAGGTGTTGGGTGGTTGTTCCAGCCACCTAAGCAAACATGAAGGTTACAGAGATGATGAAAGAAGCAAAATCCACTGGGTTTAAAGGGGTATTCCACTCTCAACAAGGCCCCTCTTATGGAAATGATCCGCAAGGTCAAGTACAAGGACGCCTCAATGGCAAACGGACGGTCCCTATTGTAAACCATGCCACCCTTCACGCGTGGCAGAAAAATCTCGAGCAATACTCGAGAGAGCTCGCTGAAAGACAGAGACGTGTCGTACATGACTGCGGGCTTGTCATCGATCAAGACACTGGAGAATTGCTCGAGGTGTAGATGATCTAATATGTTGACCAACATATTAGACTACGAATATTTAGGCGGCTCCTAAGTAGAGCTTACATACTGTGCAGATTGAAGTTTTTCATAAGCTCCTCCTTCGCCTCCTCCAACGCCCCTTTGCGACAAGCTGCTGTCTCTCCCGATCATAATGGCATTCACAGCTTTTTTCGTGCGTTGGCGGACTTGTTCCTGTCAGTCAGCATGTAATTTCTGCCTTCCTGGCATGATCAAAGCTGAACTCTATAGGTCCGCTGATCCACCCCATTTCTCAACCAGCTTTGGCTGATGAGGTCGACAACAGAGTTGAAGCTTAGTCTCTGCGAGTAGCCTGAATGCTCTCGTGCTTCTTTGACTTTGACATCATAACCTCTTCCCCGCATTCCGCAGACCCAGTTGCCTAGTCTACGGCGATCGTCGATAACCACCCATCGCGACAGGCAAGCGGTACCCCAATTCTGGAGAGCATACTACCGATGCCAACACCTGAGGTGATGACACTTATAGCTAGTAATCCATGGTCAGTGAATCTAACCCAGGTACCATGCATTTTAAAATTTTTAGCGAGCTTGTCCCGCTCCTTTGATTCATTGCGGAGGTACTGCTCTACTTCTTCGATTCTGGAGTCTGTACACTTGGCTTTCGTCAAGCTCCCCCTCGGGAGCACTCGGTAAACTAGGGTATATCTTTGCAATTTCACTCATCTTTTTATTCTATAAGCAAGTGCATTGTTAGGCCTGTAAACAAAATATTCCTATCGTGGTATTCATCCGCTAGCATGAACTCCAAACGATCTGTGGAGCCCTTCAAAGGGAGGTACACGGGGTTATCAAAACTCCAGGTTAACATGTCCCCCAAGCATTTAGCTCTTTGGTCGGGAGCAAGGCCAATATATCCGATTTCTCACCATTAAACAAGCTGTGCTCCTGATCAATCTATGTACACTTGAGTTGTAGTCGCTGGTACACGTCTGTTCTGTATGATCCGTCATAGTCCCCCACGGGTAATACTAGGGCAATATCATTATCCAAACCAAATATATCTCCCAGCTTTCGATCCATTATTGCCTTATAGCCCATACTAACACGAATCCTTGACACACCGTTTCTAAGGATAAACACTTTGAGTTTATCCCCGGCTTGATTATTGATAATAGCCGCGAGATCCTCAACCCGATATAATCCTTTTTCGATCTTGATATGCACCTTCAATATTGCGCCCGCTTCCTGTTTAAATATCCTCAGGTTCATGACGTCGAACACATTGAGCAAGTCCCCCTGATACTAATGGATTTCAGAGCGATCCTCGTGCCCTCCCCCAGATGAGGTTTGAAAACTACCGGCTTCTCTATATCTGTAACGTACAGCTGCTTCATGTTTCTTTAAAGAAACATGAATATCTACTCGTACAACCCGAAAGCAAAGTATGCACCTAATCATGGGCGATATTTGGGAGAGGCTCAAGGGTGAGCAGCTCTCGGTTCAGAGCATCGTCATTGACGCTCAAGGGTCCCTCATATTTACAGCAACCGTTCCCCAATATATTCGTTCGACACTTACGAGCTCCCAGGGTACAGCCGTTTGGAGGGTGTGCAGAGTCACCGCTTTCAGTATCCCTGGTCTACCAGCAACTCAACTTGCCACTTACTGCGCAACTTCCGCTTGCGGTATTTCCATGCAGCATCTCACTGCTGGTGCAAACCTTTGGTTCGGTGCATTTTCTCTTCCACGTCTATTTTCAAATCCGCAAAATCCTGGACAGAGCTCTATATAGCGCTACCAGGCCTCTGACATGTTTCAACGTCTCAATAATCCTTTCAATAAAGCAGAAATTCCTTGCATTGACTCGTGATTTAGGTGTAAGCAGTAGCGAGCAAGATTGGCGGAATGAAACCCCTCTTTAGTAGCTGGCAACTTCATCGCGAGGACTACACCGGCTCGGTCCTAACTATTTCGATGAGGACTCTTGGAGTCGTTGGATTATCGAAACCTCCCAAGGCCTAACGCGCATTGGTATAGAGCGGCTCTCCCAAAGTGTACGCTTCTATGCGTATCTCATCTTAACAATTCAGGAGAACGCGAGGTCCAATATTATTGGCAACAAGGGCAGTTCGATCGACGCCCAGCGTCTCTACTTGACAACCTTTGAGAATCTAATCACCCTACCAAGCCATACGGGTAAAGATATTGCAAAGTTCCAAAATATCTTAAAATACGCGAGGTCCAAATTCGATTATACCGTTGCTCACGGTGTCTACATGATTCCTAGTAACATGGGCCTTCGTATTGGGAATATCCAGAATTTCACAAATAAAATCCTCATCAGCAAGGAGTACTTCACCATTGGTGTTAACCCCAATATTAATCGCCTCACAGCTACTGCAGAAGCAACGCCTGAAGGAGCGCAGCTACTGCAAAAGCAACGCCTGAAGGAGCATCGCCTCGCGGCTCCGCAGGAGTACAGTCTGCCCCCAAAGCAAGAAATAGGCTTGTTTTCAAAACAACCCCAGCCGAGTATGCAAGGGGCTCATGGGAAGGGCGC